>CANXYC012472960.1:0-67500 GCA_948193065.1 Aleurites moluccanus | reverse complement strand
TTTCTATACAGACGTGCAAGACTTATCATATTTGCAGCGGCATCTTGATTGGGATCCTCGTGCCGCAAAGTACAGGTATTTGTTAGTAAAATTAATAATATAAATTTTGTGGATCATTCTTTGTATTTTGTGCCTCTGATCACTTATGTAGGTCATACCTAATTTTTGCTTACTAAGATCACGTGGCATTTTCTGAAGAAATCAGGGATCACTTCCCTCACTGCCAAAGCGGGAGAGGTTAAAGGAGGGTTGTTACTCAGCCAGTTAACTTTTGTCTGTATATATATATATATATATATGTGAAATCATGATGCTCCAGATGAGCTGTTGATATGTGGCATCCAATAAAGAGAGAAATAATCTCAAATGCAGGATAGATTTCATATAAATGTCTCACTAGGGCATGGAATTGAAATTGATCTGGTGGGTCCATTTTTTTTGTCTTAGCAGATAGCCTCCTCTAACTTTTGAAAGGTTAAAGTTACCAATTTCCTTTTAAATATAGAAGTGGACGCTTTGTTGTAGATTTTGAAAATTTGATAAAACAATTGTCCATTGTCATTATAGCATGCCTAGCCAAGTATGAACTTTCTCTTGGTGACCTTTTTAACTTAAGAAACCAATTAGAGTCTCTGGTGCACTTTCTTAATAGTGCTTTGTGCTGTAAATTGTTAATTCCAATGTGGGTACTGAGAATCTGGCATGGCTTCTTATTTTAATTAGGCTATGCTTTCAAATGTTCCCACATTTTATTTGTATACGCTGTGTTGCAATAGAGGACCCTTGCAAAGCCGGAGCCTGGTGCACTGGGATTCCCTTTATATTGCTTACTGGATCCATGGAGGAACGAGGGTGAGGGGAAGGAAAAATTGATTGCTGTAACAAGAGAACTTTCTGTGATGCATAGAATGTCTGGTTTTTTTCATATTATGTCATAACTGGTTGTTATAAGTTCTGTTTCACAATAGTTTTTTCTTTATCTAGTTTAGGCTCTGAATAGCTTGCCATTGGCTTTACTGTGGAGCCAAAAATTTGGACATTTGAGAATTCATCCTGAAAACTTGCTGTAAGAGCATTCTTGGTAGACTATAATGGAACAGAGTGAAATGTAATAAATTTTCCATTATGCTTCATTGTGCACTTACACAGAGTGATTCTGTTGATGATGCTGAATTCAAAAGTTTAGATAAGTACCCTTTTTGAGAATGAATTAGCAAGCAGTCATGTGTTATAAACATGGTATGGAAGACTAATATGAATTATGTTCTCTGATCTTAGAGATTGTTAGTCTATATTAGGTTAAAACTTTCAAAAGCATTCAAATCTTTGAACACCTACTGATGCATCAATGTGAAAGGAAAATGCTGTCACCTACAATGAAAATATTATTGCTCAACTCCTTTCTGGAGTAATCAAAGTTAATCGTATTCTTAAATTTTCTTTCTGATGTGTAACATGTTTGTCCATTCTTATATGTAAACTGCTTGCAATTATTGTTGCAGAAAGCTTACAAAGGAACTATGTGAGGTGATAGAGGATTACAGTCTTGTTGATTTTGCAACCTTAGATATCCAGGCATGCCACTTTCTATCCATTTAATTCTTGATGTTTTTATCAAATGAGTCTAGATGTGTTCTTAGCCAAATGCTTCTTTTCAGGATAAAGAGAGTGTAGGGAATCTTGTGAAATTGATAGACAAGAGCAATGGGTACATTTTTTCTGGCATAGATGCCAGTGCGGTTGAATTCAGCAAGATAGCAGTCCGTCCTGCTGATTGGGATTATTACAGATATCCTTATTGTGTTTCAACATGTTATCCCTTTGTTAGTAGTCCTGAATGCAGCACGACTTGAAAAACTTCTCATAATTAACTTGTCCAAAAGTTTCAACTTAGTTACTAAAACAATCTTTCCCAAATGAAGTTTGATATTTTAAATAGTGATCAATGTTGAAGTAAGGTGTGCAAGGTCCGAGACACCCTTTTAATGAAAGGAAAAAATTTCATGAGAAACCTAAAGATTGGCATGCCAAGTGCTGAAGGTTTTCTTTTGAGTCCATGTATTTAGAAATGTGGTAAGTGCTTTATTAGCCTATTGCACCTTAGATACATGCTTGAGTGAATCCACGGAAATTACATGACATGTTCCCTTGTGCGTATAATTAGGCTCACATATTTAAATAGTTTTTATAGAATTTTTTCATATTACATTTGGATGATATGAACTACTGGATTTCTGGATTGAAGCATATAATTGATAAGTTAGTGCAGTAGAATCAGGAGTTTTCCTTAACAAAGCAGTTCACAGTTGCAGCTGTGCAAGAAAAGTACATGAAAGATGATGAAAATTTTGATTGACAACTTACAAACCACATTAGGTGAGATAATATGCCACTTGTGCTATTTCATGCTCGCTCATTACATGTGCTTTTTAATTGGCTTTTCGACTGTTCCTTGTTAAAAGTGTTTTTATCTTCTGATGCAGGAGCTTCACATTTTCATATTAATTAGTTAACACAGGTCTTGTTGCTTTATCTGTAAAAGATACAGAGAAGATGGATCAATGGGTCAGTTCTTTTTACCTTGACTTGCCTTCATGAGGGAATTTTTACACATATAGGAAAGCGAGGAACTCATCATTTTGTGGATTTGTAAAGTTAAGTATGTTTAAGACTCGAAACATTTAATTTCAGAAATCTGATTTCCAACACACATAATCATCTTATTTTCTCACCCTTCTCATTCTGTGGATGGCCCTTATTATTCTGTGGATTGCATACTTTCCTTGAAGCACTTTCAGGTCAACACATATTTAGATATTTGGGGTATTTTTATCAAAGTGTTGCACCTTTGTTGATTTTTTTTTTACTTATTTTTCTTAGAGAATGCTATCTCTTCACTGCTACATTTCAAATTCCCAACGATGACTGCAGTCTGGTTTTTCTTTCGCATGTGAGGGACAAATAATCCAGAGAAAGATTGTGATTCCAGGAACTATTTATTAATAAATTGTTTGAAAATTCTAAATTCAATCACTCATCGAAATTTATACGGATGCATTATTGCATTAGATAAGTGAGGTCAGCTATGGTGGCGTAACAGTCTTTCTTCTTTAACTTTTAAGTGAGAGATTTCCAAGTCTAGCAGATGCAAGCTTTGAATATGCATGTGACCATGGCCAAGTGGCAGCAGTTAAAATCATAGCAAACTCGACATGGGTATAAATGGGGTTTTTTTTACTGTTTCTTCTTACATTCAATGTTTTTATAGTTTGTTTGCGTCATTTACTTGGAGCTTACGGTTTAAATAATCAAAACAGCCTCCTTTTAATATGATTAGGAGGCTATATGCTATATTTTTCAAAATCCATTGCAAAAAAGTCTTGTACCTTGTACTTTTCTTCACTGCAATCCCATAAATCTTATATGATAATCATTGAGAGGCACATTTTCTATTGAATTCGGACGGCTCCCTCATTAAAACCAGGACCAAAATCAGCTTAATGTGGGTTGAAGCAGACGTCTGCTGTGATTATAAATCATAGACAAGTCGATTTAAACAAACACAGTACAAATCCTCAATTTTCTGATTTTTGAAAGTTCAAATGTCTAAATCGGTTAACCATTATTACATGCTGTATATTGCGCTGTCCACTAGGGTTTGCTGGGTTGGAAGATTAAATGTGGTCATTCAAACGCGTGCATTTACTTTCTTGGAAATTCTTTTCCCATCTTGAAAGTTAGACCCCTTCTAGAGAGAGAGAGAGATAGAACATAAGAAACATTGTAAAAGTTGATTGTTTTGATTAGTTTGAACGTGTCAAATAGATTAAGAAACCTAGAGATCACATCCTAATTTTTGTATTTTAATCCCTTCCCTTTTCTTGCACCTAATTTTATGATGCATTTTAAGTAAAACACTAGTCTAGGGAGTAAAGATATGTGAAAGGGTCTGAAAATAATAAGAAACAAAAAACATTTGATGTTGCATAGAGAATGGAAATATTATTTTTGTTAATTTGGCTTTGGTTCTGTTCTCTCTATTTCAATAAAGTGTACACTGAAAAAGAAAAACAAAGCTAGATTTGAATAAATTTGTCCCTGAAACTATATTAAAACATATATTGATTAAATAATCAGTAATGAATTTTAAGTAAACAATCATCATTAATTTTATTATTGCATCATAACAAATTTAAAAGAAAATTCTATATTTGCAAATTCCATTTGAATTTTGACATGTTCTCTTCTATATATCCTTTCTCATATCTCAAGGAGTTAACCCTCTTTTAGTTTCATCTCTTCCAGAAGATGAACCATGTTGAAAGATATTAGTCTTAGGTAGTGATGTTTATCCTCAATTACATTTCAATTTTGGAATTTTGCAATGGACACGTCATATCAATTTCCCATCAAGATAATTATTTGCAGTTAATGAAATTTTAATTGACTTTCCTCATCTATGGTATCATAACATATAACATAATAAAAAACTAATCCCTTAATTCTTTTATATAAATAATTTTAAAAAAAGTCACAAAAATTAAAAAATTAATTATTATGTTTTAATTTTAATATAAAGTGATTAATACAATTCTATTTATTTTTTTTTATCATCATTAAAATTAAGAAAATTAAAAATATAAATTTTATTCATAATTAAGGATAAAATTAAAAAAAAATAATAAATATAATTTTAAAATCTGAAAATGACTTATAAAAAAGAAATTTCTCTCTAAAATAATATATATAAAATAATGAATAGAGTATTAGATAAGATGAGATATTTATTGGTATAAAATTAAATTTAAAAATAATTAAAATAAAAAATTATTTATATAAATTTATTTTTATATAAATATAAATAATATATTATTGTTGTATCTAATAATTTATCATAAACATGATAAGAAAAGGGATAGGAATTGAGGTGATGATATTAGCAAACATTGACTATAACAAAAATAGTGATACATAGACATTTTAAATAGAGACTGATAGATACAAGCAGTTAGCTTCTCTAGAACAATTAATTAGATACAATTTTACTCACCCTGAAGTTGATGTTTTTTATTATCAACATTTTGGATAATTATGGTCCTTGACAATAATTAAGTTTGATTTTAATTTAAATATTATTTATTATGACAGTCTTTGTGATTAATATAATTAAATTATGTTTAAAAATTTGTGATTGTACTAAAACTTGTATTTTTATTTTGGATTTCCTTATTACTCTTTTTAATATATATATTTTTTTATGAATCGATTTTGAAATCTCATCATAAGATAAAAATGTGTCTTACTGTTTGAATCACATCTTATTAATATTAATTTTTATAATTTGAATTCTAAATTAATATTTTCAAATTAAAAAATTGGTTAAGACAGACGGTTAGAAATTTGATCGGAGTCAAATCAATTAAATAGAAAAAAATCGATATACATAGAAAAAAACCGATATATATATATAAAATTTGACAATTATTATATATATGATGAAAATAAATATAATTTGACATTTATTATTTTTGATAAAAAATAAATAAATAAAAATTTTGACCCACTCAAACAGGAAAAAATGATATGGTTCGATCAATTCACTGATTAATAAGTCGGTTCATTAATTTTTTAACCGATTTTTAGAGGATAAATTTTTAAAACTGACCAGATCGATTTTTAGTTCAATTTTTAATTTTTTGATTTGACTTGCCGAACTGATCTGATTTTAACAACCATATTCTAAATATTTCCCTAAATCATGTCAACTCAAAACTAAAATCATAAAAATAAAAGATTAGATGAGATCTTATATATAATATACAATGGTTTAAAAAATATTACTATAATATTATAATTTAAATTAGACAAATTGAAATAGAAAAATCTACATGGTGATGTAATTTAACCTTAAATTTCAACAGGCCAACTAACCCTAGCCGCTCAACTAACGATATTGGAGTGGTCCCATCTAGAAGATATGCTCTTAATTATTATCATTATAATAACAAATCTTAATTAATCTTCTATTTAGTTATGTTGTTATTACTAATAGCCATCATCATTCACCTAATTCAGCTTTCCCTTATCCAAGTAAACAAGTGTCTTGTAGGAGTGAATCAAAAAAAATTATTTGGAAATGAAAAAATAAATATAAGATTATTTTTTTCTAAATTTTTTAATAATTTTTATTTTAAATAATAATAACTAGTTATTATCAGCTAATCAGAAACCTAAAAAAAAAAATATTATCTTTATTTCACAATAAATATTCTAATTGTAAAATGTACTATTATTATTATTATTTATCTATTTTAATTTTTCTGATTCATTTATTATTTTAATTTATTTATTATTTTAATTTATATCCATATTTTTTATTCTCTAAATATTTTATATTTCTTAATTATTATTATATTTATTTTTATTATTGTAATGTTAAATAAAATATAATTGAAATTAAAAAATAAAATAATTAATGAAATATATTAAAAAAGAAATTAAGACGGAAATAAGTAATATATATTGTGAGGGCAGCTCTGATTAGCCAATATCAGCTAAAAAACTGCTAAAAAAAACAACAAAACATACAGATTAAGGAGAGAGAGAGAAAAGAGGATGCCCAACAGAATATCCTATCTCCGACGTCCACTGAACGTCATTGCCACCACCATCATGCAGTCCAACCTCCGGAGAGTTCAACACTGTTTGTCTCATCGCGAGTTGCCACCAGGGCACAACTCAAGCACCGTTCGAAGCTTCGTCAGCACCGCGAGTTTTCAACCTCGTTTATGGTTGATTTCCATTTTTTGTTTCTGCCGATTATAGTGTCACTGAAACCGTTATTCTTCAAGCTTCATTTATATACCCATTTCTTTACCCATCCTTGATCGGAGCAGCATATCAAAAAAAAATTATTTTGAGAACAATTAAAAATTTAGAATAATTAATTAAAAATTAGGCTAATTATATGAGAATAATATATTCATTTCCAAGTGAATTAGAGAGCTAGAACTTTCACTTATTCATTATCTTTTTTAATAAAACTATCATTCATTCATTAAACATTTAAAAACCACTTAAGGAGGGAATTCTAAAACTTGTCCCTCATTACGTTATTGATATATTTTCTTGATCATGATTTACAAAAGGGTTAATTATGATTTCCATAGTATAAAATAACCCAATACATAAATTATGATTTTTTTCATATAAAATAATCCAATACATTAATTTTCTCTTAATTTTTTAAAACTATATTAATTTTCTTGATAAATATCACAATATACTATTATATCATTTCATTTATTTTTTCTATTAATCAATTTTAAAATGACCAATAAAAACAATAAAACGATAGAAATGTTATTGCCCTTTATTTTTAATTAATTACATTATATTTTTATTTTAAAAATAATTTTTAGAGTTGAAAAATATATTTTTATATTTTTTGACAACTTTGAAAATAAAATAAATAAATAAATTTTTATTTTATTTTAAAAAAAATAAAAAATTTGAAAATAAAAAATAAAAAATAAAAATATTTTTTTTAAAATATATTTTTACTTTTTATTTTCAAATTTATCAAAAATATAAAAATAAATTTTTTATTGGTATTAAAAAATTTAAGAAGAAATAATTTAATTTCTTCGTAAATTATTTTTTTAAAATAAAAATATTTTTGTTTATTTTTTAATTTTAAATTTATCAAAAAATATAAAAATAAATTTTTTAATCTTAATTTTTTTTAAAGTAAAAATAGAATATTATTAATTAAAAATAAATAGTAAAAATATTTTTATATTTTACAGTTCTTATTAATTATTTTAGAATTGACTAAGACAAAATTAAACAGAAGAATATATTAGAATAACGGGACATTTTTCAGAAGGAGTTATTATATTTTTAAAAAATTTTAATATATTGAGTCATGGAAAAATAGTAATTAACTTTTTACAAAACAAATAAACTATATACTATTATTATATATTAAACAAAATTTAAATTTAAATAATTTAAATGTCATTAGTCATTATATAAAGTTACGTTCTCTCCAAGAAGCCCTAACAAGTCAAACGACACCGCAATCTACATATATAGAAGCTTCTTGGAATTTTATTTTTAATTTCCTTTTTCAAATTGTTAATTTGACTAATTAAGGACAGCTTCGATCTGGTCTTCTTAGCCTGCTTAGAATAAGTACTCTCTACCTCTCCCTCTCTTTCTATTCCAAAATTCACCATAAACAAAAACCACCAGTCCGAAACTAACAAACCTTTTCTCCCATAAAGAAAAAGAAAAAACAAGACTAGCTTATGAGAGATGCTAAATCTATTTATTTGTGGTAGTTTTCATCATCAACAAGAAGAAGATGATGATCCATCATTGGGTAATAGCCCCTGTTCTACTCCAAGAAAATCAAGAAAGAGCACTAAAGATAGCAAGAACCCATATTCAACTCGTGGCCTTGATAAATTCTCTGCACTTTTAGCTGATCTTGAAGAAAAGAGGCAAAAGATTTATTCTCAGGTGGGTTCTCAAGATATATCTTTGGTTCGTTTCGTCTATTCGAATTCCAACGATTGTGTTCCAATTATTGTGAAATTGAAAGATCAAAACGGAGCAAGCGTTGATAAAGATGATACAAAAGATAAGCCAAAAACAGAACATAAAACAGAGGATTTGAATAAATCGTCAATAGAGCAACCAACAGTTGATCAAGAAACTAACAGTCAATCAAGATTGGATATTGATAAAAAGAATGACAAGAAAAAGAGACTGCTCTCTTGGAATAATTGTAAGTTGTATAAATGGAGAAAACCTTCTCATTATATGCCAGTGTTTATAATCTTGATTTTGTTGTTATTGGTTTTCTTTGGAAGATCAGTAACAATATTATGTGCCTCCATTGGATGGTATTTAATCCCTACATTGAATTCAAAAAGACCAGCAAAGAAGAAACAAGTTGTGAAGAAGCAACTTGTAAGAAGATTCAGTGAGATTTCACCCAGAAGCCACAACAATATTAATATTGGGGAAATGAAGGATAAATCATCACCCCATGGTCGTCAAAATAGCTTCTGAACATTAATTAATTTTATTTTCAATTTAATTTTGTTCTTCTCCCCTTTTCGGGTATTAGTATCTTTTGTTTTCCTGTGTTCATAGATGTAAAAAATTTTCAGTTACCATGTTTGATTGGGGTTGACAATTCAACTCTATGACATTGTTTTTTTTATTAATAGTGGATAAATGTAAATTATCGGTTGACTTATATTTAATTAATTCGTAAAGTCGAGCTTATCAGGTTTATTATTAAAAAATATTTTAATTAATTTTAATCCGTTAGAAAAAAAAAAGAAAATATAAATATTGTTATAAACAAGAATATATATAAACATAAAATTATTATAATAATAATTATTATTATAATAAATTTTTAAATTGATCTCTCCATCAATATTTTTATTTTTATATAATAATATAAAAAATTTAAATTATCAATTATTCAATAAAAAAAATTATGAAAATAATTATAATACATTAAAAATATTATTTTATCTTATTTATTTTTTATTTACAAATAAAGTTATTATATGAAAAAATTTTAAAAAATTCTTAAAATTTCATATTAAATATCTTATTATTTATTTAATATTTATTTTTAATTTTTTAATATTTAAAAATATATAAAAATTTATAAAAAATATAAATCAAATAATGAGTATGAAGAAAATCTCAAACTTTCTTTATATATTCCAATTTTAATATATATATATCACATGCTTATTCTTAATTAATCTAAATGATATATATAAATTTTTTTATTTGCTTAATATAAATGAATTTTGTAAAATTTTATTTTTTAATTTATTATGAAATTTATTTATAATGATGAGAATAATTAGATTGTGCTTTGATATATACATGATTTTTGCAGTAAAAAAATTTAATTAATTTTTTTTGTTTAATAATATTAGAGTAGTATTTAAGATTATAAAATTTAAATTTGATTAATTTTTAGAGTTAAATTTATAAAAAAAAAATATACATGAAAATTAGAATTATTTGTGAATTGTATTTCAAAATTAATTTATCAAGAAAATTGATATCAACGATGCATCTTTGAATTTCGGCTTTATAAATAGGAATTGAGTATATTTTTTATTTAAATTTAATTTTGATTAAAATTTAGATTATATTATTTATCAGTTGATATATATAACTTATAATGATTGTATTATTAAAGAAAAGAAACAATGATGCATGTGAAAACAATTATAGATATGGTGTGATCATAAGCTAATATGTTAGCTGGATTATAAGTCTCTAATAGTAATTGATTTAGACTTACTTACAAGAAAGCCCTCAACATTACTACATTTCCCAAATTTGACCTTCTAGATAAAGAATTCATAAATGAGTCGTTGGATCTTCAATGTGAAAGTAAAACCACGAATTAATTAGACCGGTTCATAAACCAGTTAGGCCAGTTGATATTGCACAATAATCCACCTGATATTCTCTTACCATCCACCACACTTGGTTACATTATGGCAATTTGAATTTTTTTTTTTTTTTGTCTCATTTTATATTTTATATTTTTTTATATATTATATTATTTATAAAAAAATTATTAAAATATTTTAAAAAAATAATATCATATATATAAAAAATATAAAACGTAAAATAAAATAAGAAATTCAAACTGAAATTAAGACTAAATAAATAAATAAATAAATAATGGGTCTTAACTCTTAAGTGTCAATGCTTGCACAGAAAATGATACTGAAAATTAATTTCCTTTATATAATATTATTGTATGCAGTAAACATAGTGGAGACAATTGCACTTGAAACTTATACACCAATATAAAAATTTTTACTTACATATATCTATCAAAAATATTAATATTTTTTTAATAAATAATTTTTATTTTAAATTTATTAATTATATTTTCATTAATATTTTTTAAATGAACATATGAAACGTAATAAATATATTTACGCATCAATGTGAGAAGAACGTATGGTATGTGACTTGCACATAAATTCAGAAATGGTGTGTAGGCCAGCTGTAGAAGTAACATTTATTTTCATTTATAATTCTGTTTTGCTGTCTGGCTTTTTCTTATTATTATTAATTAAATTTAAATTTGCTTCTAGAAACATATCTTTACCGATTACATTGCAGTTCGTGCATTTTTTGTGCACAATTAATGAAACAAGTAACCAATTTCGTAGCCCAACTCCAATTGTAACAACAATGCTAACTTGATTGGGATCTTCCTCCGCCCTATAAAATATTCCTATGAAGTTTAAGTGATAAAAATTAAAAATATATATATATATATATATATCTTAGAATGGTTATGATAAATTATTTTATACCTAAATTTGGATGATTTACATCCCTATTTTGATAAAATTTATGGGATAAGTGAAATTATGGGTAGATCTCTTAAAATTTGGGGAGTTGTAATTATATGAAACGTGAGGGTAAATTTAGCTGATTTGTCTGGCTCTATAAGGACTTCTGATTGTAGATTTGGTTCTGGTTAGTATTAAAAAGAACATGAAAAAATAATTACTGTTGCCACTATATTTGGTGGATCACTTCCTTCTGAACATACGAATTTTTGGTTGTATTAGAAAAAAATTTACATGTTGTGTGGAGATTATATCATCTTGTAAAACTATAATTATTGCCACTGGTGGTCCATTTTCTTCTCAACATACAAATTTATGGTTATACCATAGGAAAATTTGTGTAGGTTATCTAGATGTTTTGCTTTCCCATCCATTTTATATATCATGTGGATTTCTTAGTTCAGTTGGCATGGTGGGTTTGGTTCTACCTTGGCAGATAAGTTTGGCAAATTTCATTGGTAAGATTTATTAAGCCAATTAAAGCATTGACCCAAGTTGTTTGAGGATATGTCACTGGTCCTACAAATTTAAATTTGTTTCTAGTGTTTGGGAGTTGTGGTGGTAAATCATGGTAACAGTAAAGCGCGGAGTTACTACTGCGCAAGAATGGCACTCCAGGTCCAGCTAGCCCAGCAGTAGCACAAGTATTAAACATTTACAAAAATATATATATAAGAGGTCCTGACCTAGTGGCCTTTGGCCCCCAGTCCTCTGCCTCTGATTACAGTGTTCTTAAGTTTGATTGTGGTAAGATTCATTTTTGTGCTCTATTAAGATTTTTACAGAAATTGATGAAAAATAGAAATAGAAGCTTTATGCTCACCGTACCAAATGATATAAGAGCTTTCAAAAGTATTCTAATGGAGTTCTTGCAAGACTAAAAGAAAAGATGACCGAAGTTTATTTCAGAAAAGAAATTCCGATAATTATATCAATCGGTATTTAATAATAAATAAAATAATAAAATCACAAGTGATAAAAGTATAAATAACGATACTTTAAAATAGCTATAATGAGCCATTTTATACCTAAATTGGGATGGTTTAGATTTTTGTTTTAGTGGAATTTGAGTGACAAATGAGATCATGAGTGAATCTCTTAAAATAAAGTGGGAGTTGTGAGTGTATGATTCGTGGAAATTGATTTAGCTGATAAAGAGTTGATTTAGCTGATTTGTTTAGCTTTATCAAAGCTTCTGATCCTGAATTTGATTCCAATTGAATCGAATTCCATGATCCATTAGTATTTAGATAGTTTAAATTCCGTGATTCATTTACCCAAAGTATTGGTAGCAATATCATATAAAATAGCATATGACCATTCACTTATCATAAACAAGCAGATCACTTTATTCAACCTTTTTAAATCGCATACCCCACCATTATCCAATTTCGGCTGTACCGGTCAGTGTCTATAAAAAATTATTAATTGGTTCAGTCCAATTCGATTTTGAAACTTATTTTTATATTTTTATTCTCATTAACTTAAAAACTATTAAATTTATAATTTATTTTAATTTTTTTCCATTTTTTGACCGAATCATTAATTGTGAACAGAAATGCACAACATCCATAACAAATGCCAGACAGACCTAGAAGTTCGAGTGAGTTTTCAATGAAACAGTCTGAAAAGAAATTCAGAGAATGACAAAACACTGATTTCCAAGAATCAAGGAAGTGTTCATGGTTGCAAACTTAGTATTCAAAAAAAATGATTTGCAGCTTTGTTCATGCCACCACCTAACTTGCAGAAGCTCTCACAGGTATCAATTCTGAGGAGTTGATATAAAACTCGACTAGCCTTCAAAAACTGCTAATTGGTCGCCTGTTGAAACCAGGCTGTCGCAAAAGTCAAGAACAACAAATTGTGAACAATTGTACAGAATAATGAGCTTCAACTCCAGGGACATTTTCTACAGGTTAATCGTAGAGAGAGGTTATTCCAGAAGGGCAACATTCAATATTTGGTTGTTGAAGGTGGAAGAATTAGCTTCTTGTGTTCTGAAGTCCAACCGGCTGAAAAAATATCAACATGTTCATCCCAATTCCTATTCCTGCAGTTCGATGAAAAAGAGGGGTCATAATTCATAGACTTTCATACGCGGTTGCAATTTCCATGGTCTCACTAACAAAATGGTGGGGCCAATTCTATGAAACAAGCCATCCAGCACTTGAAAAATAGGCCAGCCTATAAAGTGAAAGCTTCATCAAAATTCAGCAGCGACGCAGGGTCAAGTTTTATAATCTGTCACACGATTCATGCCTTTTTTTTTTTGTTTTTTATCAAGCATATTCATTGACCAGACTTGGGTAAGGTTGGGCAGGGCCAATCCCAAGCCAAATGCCCTTGACCAAACTAGGCTGGGCAGATCCTTGACAGCCCATCATCATGCATAAATTTGATTAATAATAATACGTGTTTAACAGGTGTGGAAAGGCTTCAGAAACTGTGGAATTTTGATAGCATCTAGAACATCAAATTTTCTATTTATTTGCGACTTTAGTCACTTTATTTATTGTTTTTTCCTAACCTTGAACCTCTTCCGACGTGCATCATCTGAACTGAACTGAGAAATGTATCGTTCATGTGTAGGTGCTTCATTCCTGTAGTGCCCTCCTGCCACTGTTGGTATCCTGTCACTCTTTTCTTTTGATTCACTACTTGAATTTCGGAAGCAGCTATCTTTGGCCCAGGTGACCTCATAATCAGCCTTCAATCGAGATCCTTGCTGCTCAAAAGCGAGGAATACCAGTCATTGACAACAAAAAAACTAATTGATTAATTAAAAATGCATGCAACACCTGACATTTGGGCTGGGCTGATGTTGCATCCTAGCAAAATCACTCATGTTAAGATGATGCCTTTAATGTTGCCATGCCACGCTTATAGAAACAATTCAACTCAATTTGCAGTAAAATTTCAAGAGAGAGAGTTACCATTAACATGATTTAGAAGATAACGAGTAAGAAAGACTAGGAAGAAAGGTTCAGAGTGAGAGGATCAAACATTGGAAACTTGTATCAGGGATTCAGGGATAATGCACAAAAAGGCATTACATGTATGAAAATTCAAATTGAATATTCAAGCCATGCTGCAAAAAAAAATCGTAAATGCGCACACTCAAATGTCCATATCTAGGAAAGCTTCCATCCAAAATATCCAAGCAAAACAGATATGTTGCTTATTTCAAAATTTCCCCCTCTATGCTTATTTTAAACTCTCTCTAGTGGCGGAGCCAGTGCCCCAAGGTCAGGGGATACCCATCTATATTATATTTTTTAATATAAAAAATTTTAAAAAATATGTATATTAAAAAAAAAAATTAAATTGATAGGATGTATAAACAAACAAATAATCTAATTTTTAATCCAATTTTAGTATAAATACATAAATTTCAAAAAATTGATAAATATAAAATAAATAATTTAATTTTTGATCCAAATCTAGATAATATTGAATATTCAAGAAACAATCATTACCAAAATAATAATATAAAAAATATGATATACTATATAGAAGAAAATATGCAACAAATCTTGCTTTAATAATGAAAATTTAAACAATTTATAAAACTATTGTTTACTTATTACCAATTGGAGATGATTAAGGCTAAAGAAAGATTTGAGTTGATTTAGTAAAAGATTAAGTTCACTTAAAATTTAAGAAATAATTTAGTTGTAATTGAAAAAAAAAAAGAAACAAGAATAAAATGAGAAAAATGAAACTTTAAAAGAAAAGATAGAATAATGGAACATGAGTTAAGAGAGGCAGAAACAGAGATAAGCAAAAAAAAAAAGGTAATTGATAATTAAATTGATTGGGTTTTATTTGATTTTTCTTTTTTAATAATTATATAACTATAAACAGCTGCAGACTGCCCATTTATATTTGTTTGTGGACTTGGATGGTGGGCTTTTCTTTATATTTAAACGGCTTTAATCAGTGAATTGCCCATTTATATTTGTTTGTAGATTTAATTAATAGGTGTTATAACATTAATTTTTTATGGATTTAGGGGGAGCACCCAAATATATTTATGGGGTCATAAATTAACATAATACAAATATATGCAGACAAATATTTTTTAATTAGCCACTAGATCTAGGAAAACATTCAAATAAATTTAGAGGGTAACAAATTGACATAATACTAATATATATATAAGGTTTTTTTAAATTAAGGGTGTGCATGTGCACCCTCTCATCAACAAGTGGCTCTGCCACTGTCTCTTTCTCTCTCTCATCAAATTAGGTGAATCAGGACATGATATTCCATATGCATTCCACAAGTTCACCAAGGTGCTCAAAAGCCTATGCATTATGCATAATGTTAAGGGAAAGAAAAGCCTGGAATGCTTACAGATAAAAGCCAGGTGTTTACCAACATAAATTTATCAACAAGATTGAATGAAAGTCACAAAACTCATGCAACATCAACACAATAGCACACGAGAGAGTGAACTTCCTACCTTTTGCAATGAGCGTCCACATAGGACTTTAAGAGCATTGTAAAAGTCCCTGTGTTTCTCAAACTGAACCACAATTTTGCAGTGGAGACCTGAAATTAAGTCCGAGCCATCTTCATCTAAATCCTTACCACGATCATCATCCTCAACAACATTAAGATTCCTATCGGATGTGAGGAGTAATAAGAAGGATAATGCTTTGTCATTACATTGTAGAACTAATAAAACAAACATAATTCACTACAAATGGGCAATGGTAACATACACTTATAATCTGCAAAGTAGACCATCATGAAAATTTGAATAATGCAAGCAAGATTCACATTTCCATATTGTTAAAAATGACACCAGCCGACAATCACGAAAACAGGACATAAGCTCAGATTGTGGCTTTCTATTTATGTTTGAGATAGGATTCCAATCATAGCGATCCACTTATTCAGCTCCAACAATTTCAGAAAACCTCATGGTGTTTCCAGGTTCGCTGAAGGTCCTACTATTTATACTTGATTTGATATCTTATACGGTAGGTACACCTTCTAATTTCTAACAGGTCTTGAAGATAAAATTCTTCATTGGTTCATAACCTGACTTTAGTAAATTCATAAACCCAATTCAGTTATTCCTTACTCTTACCTAACAATAATATGACTACAATTATTTTCTTATAATGATTAATAATTAATCATTGAAAGGACTAGAAACATGAAAAAAATTTTAATCCTTGCACATTTGATGTGGTCACGTCCAACAAAATAAACATGAATTAATTGTATCACTTACAGCCATGTCTAATTAGCCCAAAATCCAGAAAATTAGTTCAGAGTCTTCCAGTAAAAAATAAATAAATAAAAATAAAAATAAAAAATAAAAAATAAAACCAGAAGAATAAGTTTCTATGAACTGTTCTAATCATGAATTTCCCCTTTCACTTGATAACAGAATTTTGTAAATTTCCTTTGTTGAGGATGAATGGATCAAATTATATTTTAATACTAACATTTACTCTTTTTCCTCCACCAAGTGTTGGTTTGGTAACAAGGTTGGAACTACCTTTCAGAAAAATCTTTAAGGTACTGTTGTAAAAAAATTTTGAAACAGCTAAGAAATCATTTTGGAGTTTATATGACCAACTCTCCCTCAAAAAATATTTAATTGCTTTTGATAAATATATTTAATGTGAACTAAACTGGTTTGCATTGAACCACACATTATAATTGTGATAATTCACTTTAAATCATCAGTTCTAAAGTATATCAGTCATTCATAAACAAAGAAGAAGAAACAATTTATTTAATACAGTTTCAAGAACTAGATGCCAAGATAGAAGATAACTAAGAAAGTCGTATCATCCATTTCTTATTAGATGTTCTTCAAAGTCAGTTGGACAGTTCCTACTACCGACTTGACCATCAGCACTTAGAAAATTCACAACTAGATTAACATGGGTTTTTCTAAATTGGACCATTAAAACCCAACTCCTGCATTGTCTATTGCAAGCACTTATGAATGCTCTATGAAAGAGCAAGAGCAAAGACTTAAATGGATGACAATTTAAAAGGCACACAAAGTTACAACTTTCCACTTCTATTTAGCAATACTAAACCAAATTCCACAAAATCAACTCAGCACAGCTGGTAGATTGCAGTATTTGAAGGTTAGTTCATTAAATCAGACACAATTTACCGCTTGCTATTTTCACATTAAACATATCAAACATACCAGAAACAAGATTTCATTGACAATGGCAATTACCTTATCTTCCCAAATGAGGAGAAAATGGTATGTGTAACTAACATGGAAGGCTTCGAAGACACCCTTGGCTCCGCAAACCAGCGGGAGGGAACTCCTCTCAGTATAATTGTGTCCGGCTCTCGCCTCCCTCCTCTGTAATACCCTGCCAAACCATCACAAAACAATCACTTGAAAAAACTAAAAAACACACAGCATTGAAAAAGCAATTGAAACTCACAAACCTCTATTTCCAAAAGCGTGCAACTCCTCCCAAGCTTTCTTCATCCTCCCAAAGTCATCGGACTCTGGCACGGCAACGCTGAGCTTATACTTATATCCTTCAAGGTTTACCTCGATCCCGTCCATTTTGTCAACTATGTGCTTTCTCCAATCCAGAAACTTTTTCTCCAGTACCTTCAAATCCTCATCCTTTTCTTTCTCGTTATTGAGAAACCCTAGGTCCCGAATGCAGAGAGAACCATGCGCGACAGGATCATCGCGTTTTCGCTTCTTGAGGTCTTTATACCGTCTTATTTCGAGGTCTTCATCGGGAACAGTGATGGAAACGGAGAGGGAGGTCTTCAGGAAGTCTATAAGCGCACGCTTTAGCTTCCACTCGTCAACTGGTTTAGTGGCGGACGATGAGAGTGAAGGGTGAACTGTGAGTATGAGCTTCACGCGCGGGACTAGAGAGAGACCATTCTCGATTTCTAGGGCTTCCGTTGGCGGGAGCGAGTCTAACAGCCGAATGTTCATAGCTCTATTCTGTCCTTCTCTTTCAGTTTCGATTTCTCGAGCTCTCACAATTATGGCTTCGTTTCAGTTGATCAGACCATCTGTGTGGTTTCGCTATTAATACGACGGCGTTTTAACTAAAAAGACAAGAAAATCCCTAGTTTATGACGTCGCACTGTACAATTGATTGGAAAAATGCGTACAAATATACGCGTATACGTAACCGCAATATAAAATGCTTTCGAAAGTCGAAACCTTAACCAATCAAACCAAGTACAACCCAGTCGGACATAACCAGGAGACAGTTGAGAGACTCCGCTCCTTAACTCATTTGGAATTATACATTATATTTTTATATAATTAATTTAATTTTTAAATTAATTTTTATAAAATAATTATTTAAATTAATTCTATAAATACTAAGGATAAAAAAAAATATTTAATTAAAATTATATTTTTATAAAAAATATAATTAATTATTATTTTAAAAAAATTATTAAAAAAAAAAATTTAATCTCTATTTCCCATCTCCTCTTAAGTTTGGCCCAACTTTTCGATTCCACCTGGAACCCATTCAAAAAGTAGCCGTGAAAACAAGGAGAACAGATCGAGGAGAAATGGGGTTATCGTGCTTCGCTTGCTTCGACGGTAGCAGTAAGCAACAGAAACAGGAAGAGGACAGATTAGCCTCGGCAGAAGCTCGTGCCAAAGCCGCCGAAGCTGCCCAGAAACGGTAATAATCCATCGTCTTACTTGATAGTTAACAATTTCCTTCTAAGTCCGATCCCTTTAGTGTCACTTTGGGAGAAAAGACAGTTCCTTTTTTTATTTTGTGGAGTAATTCCAATCGAACCTAACAAAAATGAAGTAAAAAAAATATGGTTCTTTGTTACGTTCAATTTCGCTTTCTCTTGGATTGTAAATGCTCCTAGGGTTTTGATACTGAAGTAGCTTTATCTAATAATCTGGTGAAATTTGGTAAAATATAGAGAGAGCTGCCTTGTATACGATTATGCTATAGGACAAAATTTAATCGCAATTCTTTAAGGTGTTGTGATCTCGTGTGTTGGGATAGCTTAAGATTCAGCCGTACTACAATTTCTTGTTATTGTGATCAGAACATTTTAGTACTAAACTTTTGTGGAATTGAGTCAATTACTGCGTTCAAAGTATGCCTTACTTTATATCTGTTTATTTTAGGGCAGTGCATTATTGGCTCATGCAATTTAGCACTTAACTGTTGGCCTGTTCTGTATGATGAACCATAACACCGTGATATCATTTGTAATAGGAATCGGAACATCGTAAAGCAATTTAGATGCTCTTGAAGCAGTTTCCTATTTATGTGTTGTTATCCTGTTTTCAGGCAAGAGGATTTTGAAAAATCTGCTGCAGGCAGAGCTGCACGTGCACAGCTACAGGGGATGGCAAAACAAGCTGCAATTACTAATAAAGGCGAACCAGTTCTAAAGGTTTTTTTTTTTTTTCACAATCCCCTTGCACAAAAAAAACCACAGTTTCTTGCTACTGATATGTGCAATAATGCAACTGCAGCTAAAATTCAAAATATTTTAACCGGATTTCAATTTCTTTTTGATTGAGGACTGTGATGGTACCTACTTTTTAATGTCATCCCATTACTTCTACTCAAATGTCATGCTGACCTTTGATATCTAATCTTTGTGGGTAATTAGCCTGTTGCTCATGTTTGTTAGAGAACCTGAACATTAACTCTTTTTGTTGGTTGGGGGTGCTGTTGATGCAGTGGCAGATGGGTGGAAGTTAAGCTTGATCTGTACATCTGCAGATTCTATTGTAAGTCATCTTACAGAACTAAAGACCTATTTTTATGAATATTCCATGATATATAAAGTTCAACTTTTCTCGTAGATTGGTAGAGTTCTGTTTTATCATTTGTGTGGCATGCATTGTTCATGCATATAAGTCTTCATTTAGGACATTTTATTACGATCACTATCAAGATTTGCTAAAAGGTGATGAGATTCCCCATGCACTAGTCATCAGATATTCAGATTTTAGCACTTACTGACTCTTACTTTGATTTTTTTGCTTCTGATTACCTCAACTTCATGTCTAGGAAATTCTTAATCGAGAAAGTTATTCTGGAATTTCCAATTCCACAAAATTCTTGATGCTATAATTTCCTAACAAAGATTTCAGTGAATTACTAATTTCTGTTGCACTTCATAATATTACTGGACATAAATCATGAAACTAACTTGTTACCTGTGTCTTCTGTTGTGCGAATTTTTGAATCGTGATAGGATTCAACCATATGCGAATATCTACATTACCAGTTCCTCTCATCCTGAAGCAAGTTGTTAATATCTTGGTAACAGTTGCTCCGAAAGCTGTAAATAAATGTCACAAGTTTGTTATCACTTTTCAAAGTACAGAAATAATGTAGAATGGTCAAACCCTATATTAAGGGAGTTTCTGAAATGTTTATTTTTCTCCTAGCCACTTGTATGATTTCATAATTATCATGCCACAAATCAACATAGGAGGAATTTGACATTGCATTCCATTACGAGGACAAAAGACGCTAAGGCATCAATGTGCTAATCAAAAGATGAAGCGACCAATGATATGGGAAATAAGCTAGCATAGATTCCAATTTGAATATGAAAGCATACAAGTTGGATTAGAACTGAACAAAATCACTTGTTCAGCACAAAAACAGTGCGGGAAGAACATGCTCCCGCTAGATAAGTGAATCCAGCAATTCCCCCTTCTTGGTGTATTTTTTAGCGCTAAATAGAATTTTCCAATTGAATATCCATTAGGATGTCAAATTATTAATTAAAATATTGCTAGTTTAAGAACTTAGAGGAAAAATAAAAACACAAAAATGCAGCATTAATCTTACTGACAAAAGTGATAGTTACAGAGGGGGAGGATGAAAATGCACATAGTTGATGTTAAGAATTCTTGATCACTCAAGCAATGGACATTAATGACCGTTGAAAGCGATTTCCCTTTTATTTTAAGCTACCTTTGTAAGCTGTAACCCACTTTCACTATAATTACCAGCAGGTTTAGCTTAGCAACTGCGCTGAACACAATAAATACTTAAAAATTTCTTTTGATGGCCCCTGAAAATGTGAAAAAAAGATGTTTGTAAATCGGACAACTTGCCGGTGTTTAAATAATAAAAAAAATGAAAAAAAAAAACTGGCGATTTGGTGTAACAGGCCAACTACATTTGCATTTGAATCATTGATTCGTCCCCATTTCTTTATATTCATATACTTTCATTCTTCCATCTTGATGAAATGAGCGATAGCAACTTACTTAGTATTTATTAATATGAATTGGATTCAAATTTCCAACTTGAATCACTCTAGCGTCAATTATAAATCAAGTCACTCTCAAAAGATCCTCATCCTAAGATTCAAAAAAAAAAAACAGAAAGATCCGACATTTTTCTAGCGAGAGCAAGAAAGTAAAAAAGATAAAAAAAAAAAATTTGAATCATGGAAATGGGAGAGAAGATGGAGTATAATTTAGATGAACATGCAGAACTAATAACAACAGTTCCAAAAAAAAAACAGAAGAAGAAGAAGAAGAAAAAGGAGAGTTATCAGTGGAGCAGATATTTGAAAGCCAAGGGGTGCCATCATGGAGAGAGCAGTTGACGTTGAGAGCTTTTGGGGTGAGCTTTATTTTAAGCATATTGTTCAGTTTTACAGTGATGAAACTCAACCTCACAACTGGGCTTATATCCCTTTACTCAACGTCTCTGCTGGTCTCTTGGGGTTCTTCTTTGTGAGGAATTGGTCAAAGATTATTGAAAAATCTGGACTCTTGAAGCAGTCCTTTACCAGGCAACAGAATACTGTGATTCAAACACGCGTTGTCGCCTCCTCTGGAATTGCCTTTACCGGTATTAAACTCTGTTTCTTTCTTTATGTTTCGTCTGTCTCTGAGTTAAGCTAAATAAGGGGGTATTTGGTAGAGCGATGGCTAAATGTGCGATTGGTATAAAAGTGCAATTGACAATCGCTAAAAGTAGCTTATAGCTGCTTATGAAATTTGCCGATTAAAAATAAATTTTACCATAATTGGAGTTTTTAATTGGCCAACCAAACATTACAAATTTTCCCAATTGGCGACGCGCATATTGACAATCGGTAATTAGGGGTGTTTAGTTGGCCAACCAAACAGCTCCTAAGAGGTTTTGGGAGTTGCCTTTTTGGCATGAGTGCACGTGTAAGCCAACAGTCAACAGAAGATAATGGGACAGACATCAAAGATACAAAGTTAAAATGGATGATAGGGTTTCTTTTTGTTATTAGCTTTCTTGGCATCTTCTCTTTGGCGCCTCTGAGAAAGTTAATAATCACATTTACTACTCTGTTTCAGAGGACTTGGACTTTTGAGTTATGATATGTGTGTAACTTTCATGTCTTATGAATAATTGGTTTTTCAGATTATGATGATAGACTTCAAGTTGACACACCCAAGTGGTGCAACTGCTCATTTGATCAATACCTTCCACACCCCCTGAAGGAGACAAGCTGGCTAAGCAAGGCACTTACACATAATCACAAGAAAATTTCAGACATGTATTTGTGTTATCTGTTCTACTATTATTCTGGAAAACAGGTAAGGCAAGTTCTTCCCTTTCAGCTTCTGGTGGGCTTTCTAATGTAGAAGCATTAAGGATTGAAAATTGAAGAAGCATAAATGGAGAAAGTTAGAACTTATTAATAAAGTGGAGATAACTTAATAGCTTATTAAGTTAATATTCATCAGGTTATTAATTTATTAGTATTTATATAACTTACTTCAATTAATAAATCATTTAATTGAAGGAGTTTAATGTTCTTATGTTAAAACTATTTGTAAGCCTATATATATGGCCACTCTAAGGCTAAATGCAATATACAACATGTAGCAAAGACTTAAACATTTTTTAAGTGAGTAGCTCTCTCTCTAATCTCCTTTTCCTTTTTGATGGATTTCTAAGGATTGTGAGTTATTTGTATCATTGACCTGGCTTACCAAGATGGTGTCTTTAGCCATATCTACCATAGTGGGGTTTCTAATCTTGCTAAAATAGGTTATCCTTATTTGTCCCTGCATCACTTTCTTCCAGTGGTTTCTCGAAACTGGAGATGATGTTTGTGGATTTTCCAACTTCCCTACATTTGGGCTCAAAGCTAAAGAAAACTCACACAGACATTATTTCTCTGTTCTAGTGAATAACTATGTGCTTGTCTGAACTTAAATGTACAGGTAATAAAAATGTTAAGGTAGTTTGATTGAAAATCAAATATGCCCCAGTCACTCATGAATCCGTACAGGTTTTATTTTGATTTTTCATCAACCTATGTGGGAGTAGGGATGATTTGCCCATATGTCATAAGCATATCAGTGCTGCTTGGTGGAATTCTTTCTTGGGGTCTGATGTGGCCTCTAATAGATACTATAAAATGCCATTGGTTTCCTGTAGATCTTAGCCCAAAAAGCTTACATGGTCTTCAGGGTTACAAGGTGAGTTCCCGATAATCTCTGCATATTGCTTGCTTCTTGACAGATTTCATTGAAATTAATTACCTTATTATTCTTTGAGTTATTTTGCAGGTGTTTATTGCTATTGCCATGATTCTTGGTGATGGTCTATACAACTTCTGCAAGGTGCTAAGCCAAACCCTTGCAGGCTTGTATTTTCAATTCCATACTAAAGGCAAAAGGAAAACAGATCTTCCTGTTGGGACAGTCCCCCTTTAAAAATACAGAAGCTGTCTTATGATGACCAGCGCTGGACCCAACTCTTTTTCAAAGATCAAATTCCAACATGGTTTGCTGTTACAGGTTGTGTAACCATTGCTGCCATACAGCCATTCTCCCACACATATTTACCTAACTAAAATGGTATTATGTAATAGTCATCTACATATTTTCACCAACCTTGGCTTTCTGTAATGCATATGGGTATGGACTAAAACGGACTGGTCCCTTGCATCCACCTATGGAAACTTGCTATTTCAACCATTGGAGCATGGGCTGGAGCCTCCCATGGTGGAGTTTTAGCTGGTTTAGCAGCATTCGGAGTCATGATGAACATTGTCTCCACAGCTTCTGATCTAATCCAAGATTTCAAGACAGGCTACCTAACCCTGGCTTCGCCTAGATCAATGTTTGTGAGCCGAGTAATTGGCACAGTAATGGGTTGTGTAATTTCTCCTTCAGTCTTTTGGCTATCTTACAAGGACTTTCGTGACTTAGGTCTACCTGATAGCCCATATCCTGTCCCCTATTCTGTTGTGTACCTTGGAATGGCTATTCTAGGTGTAGACGGTTTTTCATCTCTACCAAAGGATTGTCTATTGCCTTGTTACTGCTTCTTTGGTGCAGCCATTCTGATAAACATGATTAAGGATTTGGTGGGTAAGAAGTGAGGAAGGTTTATTCCACTTCCAATGGCAATGGCTATACCTTTATATTTAGGAGCATATTTTGCTATTGATATGTGTGTTGGAAGTTTGATTTTGTTCATTTGGGAAAAGATTAACAAGGCCAAGGCAGATGCTTTTGTACCAGCAGTAGCTTCTGGTTTAATTTCCGGAAATGGCGTTTGGGTTTTGCCTACTTCAATCCTGGCTCTTGCAGGGGTCAAAACTCCTATTTGTATGAGGTTTTTCTCCAGGGCAACAAATAGTAAGATAGATCAATTATTATATAGATCAATTATTAGGAACTCAGTGAAATGAGGTTTAATCAATAATATATTTGTAAGAACTTCTTTGCATGTTGTCCCTTCTGTTGTTTCATTTTTATTGTTTAATTTTCTGGTGTTGCAAATGGTGAAGCATTTCAGTGAAAATTGAATATTGTACAGCTTAAATCCTGTAATCAATACAATGTATTGAGAATTCCAAACATGAAAGCAACAAAAACTGAGGGAGACAGTGAAGATAGAATATAAATTTATTACTATTGTTATTATTATGTAAAAGTGGCTTCAGCAATTAGCAGCAGCAACAGATTGGTTTCGATTTCGAGTTCCTACCAACCACAACTTTTTTCTGTCCGCCCACGCAAACATTACCACCAGTTCTGCCACCATCTTCTTCTATACGCAGTTCAAAATTTTTTCCTTTGAAAGATTGTGTCATGACACCATCTTCTTCTATAGGCAGTTCAAAAGTTTTTCCTTTGAAAGAATTTGTCATGGATCTAGCATACGCTTTTTTGGGGAGGGGTCTCTTTCTGATATAGAAGCATGAGAACAGAGATGCCATAAGTCCACTGCAAAAGAAAATTTAAAAAAAAATTTACTATGCTACTTCCTTACAGTTCACCTAATAAATATACAAAAATAACCAAACATTGGAAGTTCCATAGGTTCTTTCTTGTTTTTCACGAATAAATGGGTTAAAATTTGGCTGGAAAGTGGAAACTTCTCTTGCATTTTCCTTGCAACTTGTAAACTTTATGCTCGATCAATTAAGTAATATGGTGCATGACTGGTAGACTGCCACTAAAAATTAATTATTCACTTAATAAAAGGTACATGAACTCCTTTCTTCTTTTGTACTTATACGAGGGGATTATTTTCAAGATAGAATGATTCTGTTCCGGAACATGTAAAAGACATCAAATTATTTTTGTTTTTTCCAAGTATTATATTAGTATATAATAATATTAATTGCAATGACTAAAAGGGAAAATTAGATTTTTGTGGGAATTCTTTAGCAGCAACGCCACCTTCATCTCCTTGTCCAAAACAATGATGTTCTGATCCTCCGACTTCACTTGTGTTATCTAATATATATGCTCTGGTTTGGTCTCTTTTTTATTCTAAAGAAGCAAATATAAATATATATATATATATATAAAAACAAGTATTGCTTTTCACTGAATCTCTTCTCCTCATGTCACCTAATAAATACACTAATTTAATTTTTTTCTCTTGAAATTTAATCTTTTGTACTTGATCTAATCGAGTCATATTTATTTTCATAAATTAATATCTCATTCACGAATCAGTATAAATCTTTTATAATTTTATGTATCTTATTCTCGGTTTACGTTTTTAAAATGTTTTAACTGTTAATAATTTTTTTTTATAAATAATATGATATATAAATAAAAGAATGAAATAGAAGATATTATACAAAGAAAACAGGATATGAGTGACACATTTAAACGCGGAGTACCTGCCGTTCATTGTTTATGCATAACGGCTAGTTGAATTTCTGTAATGACTCCTTAAACGTGATTCCAACAAGAAATCTTAGTTGGATTTGCAAATCATTTAAATTATGACACATGGTGAATTTATTTTATAAAATAAATAAAAAATTACAATCTCATTAATTTAATATACATTTGTAATTAATAAATAATTAAATCATTATTAAGGTGTCTCTAATATTCGAAGTTGAAACAAAAAATTAATAACTTAATTAAAAATTTATTAAATTTGTAATATTTTCTATAATTATTATCATCAATTTTTAAACTGCCAAATGTATATTTTTTCATAATAACAAAATTAAAATTAAATAATAATTAAACTGTAATTACTTTAATATTTAATGTTAACTTTCAAACCTATCATTTTTTCATAATAACAAAATTAAAATTAAAAAATAATTAAACCTGTAATTTTGTAAATTAAAATTTGTAACAAATTGTAATTAATTTAAAATTTTAGGAATTGACAAAATTAAAATTTAGGATAAAATTATAGAAAGTATTAAAATTTAACAAATTTTTAATTAGGTTATTAATTTTTTGTTCCAACTTCCAATGTTAGAGAACATCTTATTAATGATTTAACTACCCATTAATTACAAATGTGTATCAAATTACTGGGATATGTAACTTTTTTTTCATTTTGTAAAATAAAATGGCCATGGGTCATAATTTAAATAGTTTATCATTCCAGCTAAAAATCTTAATTGAAATCACAATTTTACTATATTTTTTTCGTTTTATTTATATAAAAAATAATAATTTTTTTAACTGAATTTTTTTTAATTTTTTTCTTAATTTATCCTCAACACATTAATTATTATATTTTTATTTTATTATTTTAATTATTTTTAAAAATTATAATAAAAAAATTTATTAGATGATATTCAAAAATATAAAAAGATAAGTAAAAGTAAAAAAGAGATATGTTAATTCATCTTTATTAATATAATATGAAAAATTAATTATCAAATTATCATATAATTAATATATTTTATAAATTAAAAAAAATAAAATAAATTTTATAATTTAGATCAAATCTATTTTAAATAAATTTATTTATTCAAATCAAATGTTTAAAATAAAAATTTTATTTATATAAATAAAAGGGAGAGTATAATTTTTCCATGTTAATGGTTGAGATGTATCATTATTATTATTACTCTTGTCGTTTAATGACAGATGGCATATTGCCATTTATCAATGTTAAGTATTAACTATGGATATTACTATTTCTACCGCGAATATTACTTTTGACAAATCTAATTAACGAGACAAAAATAAATTTACTAGATTATTGCAATGGCAATATAAACTGTGTAAATAGTAATTTTCATTAACTAATTCTTATTATTCAAGCATAAAACAGCATGTCATCCATGACCCAAATTTGGTAAACCTTGAGTTAATAAAATCCCCAATCCCAAATAAAGTCCAAAACAAAGAAAAATTTGTTTGGTTGCTCGGAAAGTGCAAGAAAAGTTACCCTTTAAATAATCTACCTAAGACCAAAATTACCTTGATGAAAATAAAAACAGATATCATGTTATAAAACGATAACAGGGCCTCAGCACATCAGAAATTTCCTTTAGCTTCTCGCCAATGATCGTTTATATACTAACTGCTTGAGAAAAGTAAGGAAAATTGTAGACCCTGATGTGTGCTCTGTTTGCAAATTATTTGGAGAAAGTTGTATTCTTGTGGTTAGATATTGTGTAGGAATGAAATGTTTGTGGAAACAGGTAGTGGTAATTCAGGACCAGCATGCATTTTTCAATGCTGGGCTTGAAGATTGGTTAGTTTTAGATTTAAGTGCACACCATAGAACTGTCCAAGATGTTGAATGGCCTTTATTTTTTGCTATGGCGTGTTGGCTTGCTTGGCAATAGAGAAATTCGTTTGTTTTTTAAGGTGTGCAACCGAATTATAATGTGGGTGCGGTTTTGAAGGTGGCTAGGGGCTTACAAGTCTTTGCAGCTTTGTGTTAATAGGCGAGGGAAGTTCAAGTATTTTGGAACTGCCCTCCTCAGGGATGGATCAAGCTTAATACAGATGGAACTTCCTAAAGGAAATTACAAGCTGCTGGGGCAGGAGGGTTATTGCATGATAGCCGTGGCAGGTGGTTATTTGGGTTTGCTCAGAACTTGGGAACCTGTTCAGCGGTGGAGGCAGAGCTTTGGGGGCTTAGCATCGGTTTACAGGAGGCTTGGAAGCTGGGGTTCAGGAAGATCATAGCTGAAGTTGGTGCGCAAGTTCCTATTCAGCTTGTTTTGAGCAAGAGCATTAACTCCAGCCCGCATCAAGCTTTAATTAAAGACATCTGCAACCTTTTAGATAGAGATTGGACAGTTAAAATTGTTAATATATTTAGGGAAAGTAACTTTGCTGCAGATTTTTTTGGCTAACTTAGCTTTTACTCTCTCAAGGGGCTGAAAGAAAGGAAGAATCCTGTTGGAATTGAACAATTTCTTTAGCCGGATGTTTTGAGGATAGGATGGAGTAGGAGATGTACTGCTCCTTAAGTTTTTTTGTGGTTTTGTTTTTGTCTTGGGCTGTTGCCCCGTATATTTACCGAAAAAAAAAAATTGTCTTTTCATGTTTCAGTTTGGAACAAAACTTTAGTCAAAATATCTGTCCCCTGATGCAATGAAGATAGGGATAAGCGATAGGTCGGTTCAGTTTGAACTGAATCGAACTTTTAAAAATCAAGTAAATCAAACCACAATTTTTAGAAATTTAAATCAAATTTTAAATCGAACTGAATCAAATCAAATTAAATTAAAAAATTTCAGATCAAACCGAACCAATATTCAATTCTTCGGTTATTTTAGTTTTTTAAATAAAATAAATATTAAATCATTAAAAATATATATATATATTGGTCGGTTCAATTATTTTGATTTTCTTTTTAAGAAAATAGAATCAAACCAAACTAACTGAAATTTCAAATAAAATTAACCGAACCGACCAAACTAAGTTCGGTTTGATTTTCAATTTTTTTCGGTTTTTTGCTCACCCCTAAATGAAGAGACGAGCTTAAAAACTTTTTGATATCAACAGAATAACTCAAAACCTACAGAAGTGCTTTGCTATACAACTTAATCAAGGGAATCTATCACTGGGATAGTGAGTGGAAAAAGCACAAATTGTTCAGCCATTGCAGTCCATTGCTTGTTGCTGCTAACAGTCAAGTCAATGGCCAATTTATGATAAAAACATTTCATGGAGATCGTAGATTTCTTTCTAAAATAATTGGAAAACCAATGTCATTCTAAGCTTTGTACAGGAGCAGACAGCTTGAGCTCATATGCAGCTTGGAAAAAGTCTGCAGCTTGCTGTAACGAGCCTTCCACTTTTGAAATTAAACCAAGATTCAACCATGCCTCGTGGTTCGTGGGGTCTAAGCGCAATGCATTCATTAAAAAACTTCTTGCAATCGGAAATGACTGGCTTCCAAGTTTCATCAACAATCCTGCAGTTGAGACAATACTTGGAACGTAATCTGGTTCTACTGACAGTGCAACTGTGAAAGAAACAAGAGCTTCTTTGTATAATGATTGAGCCTCAAAATATACTCCTGCAAAATAATTATGGGCTTGAGCAAGAAAATTATTATTACTTTTTTGAGTTACTATGTTTATAAGCAAGCAATCTGTTTAGCAGACATGGACACATCAAGACAGGATTCCCACCTGTGGTATGCCAACTTCTGGGAGAATAAAAGTCCATCAACTTGGCTTTGTCCATGCAAATTTTGGCATTTGGCCATGAACCAATTTTTATATAAATGGAAGCCAAATCTTGCCACACTTGCAGTTCCAAGTTTCTTTCTTCTAGCGCCTGCAAGATATGAGAAAATTTAGCTTGCTTTCCTTCACAATTGAATGTTGAATTACCTAGATTTGGAGCATGTTTACAAGTGCTTGACAAAGATACAATATCCATCGTATTTTACTGATCCTGTTCACCTCTTATTATTGCTAATTAATGAATTAGTTTTTGTTCAGAAATAAAAGTGCTGATCTATGTTTAAGTAGGTGAAATCAAAATGATCTTAGATAATTCTTTCAAGTATCAAGTTCTACTCAAACATATTTCATGAGGTTCTTTACTAAAAATGTTTATCATAGCCATTTCTTTCAGCAATTTGTATTTTAAAACTGTCAAATTCATTCATAAATTTAATCACGCAGCTATGTGTAACTATGAGAGGTGATAGCATATTGAATGAATACACACCTCAGCCTCAAAGGTATGTGCATGATCTGGGTTCTTGGCTTGAAGATCTCTCTGTGCTTGAATAAGGGACAGCAATATTCTGTAAGTTTCAATTGCCTGCTTGGGCTGCTCCTGAGAAATTTGAAGCACGGCCTTCAATCTAAGAAGTTCAAATTGATCCATTCTCCCAGCTTCTTCCAAAGAAAACTCAAGAACCATTTCAGCATCCTTGAAACGGTGCTGGGCAGAAACTATAAGGGCTAGTAGCTTCCATCCTTTAACTGAGTTACCAGCCATGGTTTCAGTATACATCATTGCATTGTCAAAAGCTGCATCTAGATTCCTTTGCAGTGTGTTTTCAAGTGCAAGGCTGTATATCACTTCTGGATCCTCCTGCCTACTAAGAGCAGCATGGTTTAGAGAGTTCAAAGACACTTTCTGTAGGATAGTTCTTTGAGAGTCAGATAAGCAAATTCTTGCTGCATTCCCATAGCAAACACCAAGAAATTTATGGGCTTCACCCATGATGTGTTGATTCTGATGATTATCCAACTCAATCACTTTACGGGCAAAATTAATGCCTTCATGAGCAAGCTTTGGATCTTGAGAACACAATTTTGCTCCCAACAGAAAGGAAGGAAAATGGGGTTTGTGCTTTGATTCTGAAAAACCAGAAACTTTCTTTAAAAGGTTCAAAGCTGTTTCATTCTGGCCTGCAGCATTATAACAAAGAGCAAGAAAGTACCATCTATCAGCTCGGTTATAGACACCTGGAAGAACCTGCTCCACATGCTCTGCCAATAACTCAAACTGCCCAATAATTGAGAGTGCATATGTCAGACTATCCATAATTTCCTCATCCCACTTGATTTCCCCATAGGCCATCTTATTCATGAGAACCAACAACAGAAGGATTGCTTCCTCTATACTATTGCCAGGTGACCATGGACCACATGCTTGTAAGTGAGAAGGAAGTTTTGCTTCAACAGCACCAAAAAGTAAAATGGAAGCTAAGTGTTTCTGTACTCCAGCCAACCTCTGTGGACCTAAATTCCATGGCTTGATTAGAGCCCGGCGATATGCAATGATAGCTTCATCAAGCAAGCATGCTTTTATCCATAGAATTGGTAGCAACTCCAACGCTTTGTGAAATATTTCCTTCAATTTGCAGTCTTCACCAATGCCTTTAGGCATACCATTAGGTAGTGCTAATTCAACTATGTCCAAAATAATCATGCACTCCTTTGCAGCCTCTAATGAGTGGAATGAAAATCAGAACCTTTTGGTCTCTAATATTTTAATAAAGAAATTTCATCAATGCAAAATGAGTGCAATCCCATTACAGAGCCAATAATGATTTAAGCTAGAACTAATCATATTTTAATTAAAAGAATCATAACAAACTGAATAAGTAAAGTGCATAATTCATCACTCGTGTTGTTCCAGAAGAAAACAAGCAAAAAAAAATATCTACTACACAAAAAGTAATGCAATTCAAAAAATTCTGAAGATCCATGAGATCCTTCAAATTCTGAATTCTACTCCCAGTACAACACAAATGATTACCTACACTAGGAGTGCAAAATATTATACCTCTACAATGCCCAATTTCCTCCAGTGATTTTGCTTTAAGTAAGATTGCTTCAAGAAGTAGACTCGCTGAATGCATTGAGATGACAGTGGGAGGCACAGTATCACCTTTGGCACGAGGCTTTCTCTGCCGAGTTTGTTCAGCAATGGCCCTGACCATTTTAGGGCTTAAGCTTCTAATGTCAATACCCTGGAATACCTGAAGAGCAGCATCAAAGTTCCCTCTCTGGTATTCAAGTCTCCCCAACAATGCCCTGGCTTCCTGTAACCCATTAAAGCAAAAATAATCAGATAACAAAACTAATAAAACAGAAGCCGATTAACCAGCAAGATGGTTTAACTGCTGAAACATATGAAACGAAGTATCAACCCGCCTCGTAGTTCAATGAGAGAGCTTCTTTGAGAGTGGATTCAGCTTCATCCACTTGAATGTCCTCAAGTTTAGAATCCCAGTCTCCAGTAGTCCTAGATGAAAGGCCACTCGCCGAGAAATCCCTTGTGGCCAGCGACTCCGGCGACTGCGGTGGTTCTTCAACTTTGAATTGCTCCCCTGAACAAGCGCACAACATCTTCCCAAAACGCAACAGCAGAAATTTGGATTTCTTTTGGTTAAGGGAGGAATTTTTTCATCTGGGTACAAATGAAAATGTTTTTTGTCAGAAAAGAACTCATGTACAGACCTTTAAAACACATCTAAGCTAGACCAGAAAAGATTAACTGATAGTAGTCAATTGAATTTGTTGCTGGAACCCCAAAGGACAATTATAACCATCCCATTTCTAAATGAATGATAATATAGTCTCAGAAAAAGCAATCCATAATTAAACTGTATTAACAGAAAGCGTTGAAAATTCTAGCAGTTATGCAGATAAATCGGCTTCTAGATACAAATTTAGTTACTAGTGCTAGAAAGAAAGAGCCTTAAAGAGCTATAAAGCTTCTTTTACACCGTACTATTTGAAAAAGAGCCGCATAATTGCCGTTTTGTAGCAGTATTTAGATCAGCATACAACAATGGAGACGATCCGTAGCAAACAAACAACAGAGTCCCATTTAACAAACATAACCCAAAATCCAAAGCATTAAGCAAAAAACCCACAAAAGTTTAAAGAGAACAAAGCAAAAAACCCAAGGGACAGAAGAGTTTCAAAAGAGACGAGCAAGAAGGAGATAAATTTAAATAAAATGAATAAAATAAATATCTGCATAAGATGAAAGGGGCGAGACAAACAAGAGAGAAAAGCATTGGACTCACCCAAAAACACAGCACCCACTACTCAGATACGTGATTTGCGTCGTCCATTTTTAAATTCATGAATGCTACTTCTCTGAGGAAGCTTCTCTGTACTTTTTTACAGACTTTCTTTGTGAATGGGTAACATTGGCATGAGGCTATGGTTATATAGCTAGCTGCCAGAGTGTACCATACAGAAAGAAGTTCCATGTAATTGGTATGGGCCAAGGGACCTATATTGTAGTGGCCATTAGGTATAGTGGATTTGCAGGGACACAGGTGCACATAGATTCTCTCTCGTGTTTCTTTATGTTCTATACTTGGTTTGAATCTTAAATTTTATTAATATTTGTACGTATATTTGTTTGTTTTTGTGTTTTTGGATACGGAGATGGATAGTAATTAACTATTTATTAATCAACAATTAATAATTCTTTCAAATTGATGTTGAAATTCCAAAACTGCCCTATAATAGGTTGTTCCAAGAAAGGAAGAAGAGAGAAGGCTTTCATTTATAACAGGGTGTTTGGGTATAAAATTTATTTTAAAAATATTATTTTAAAAAAAAATAATATATTTAATTTAAATTTTTTTTATTTTAAAATTTTAAAATAATATTTTAAATTAATTTATTAAATATTTAAAAATTTATTTAAAAATTTTTTAAATTTCAAAATAATATTTTATACTCATTTTAAGTAAATCCAAATAATCTTAATGTCTTGGTTAAAAAAATTATTACCAGGAATAATGCGAACCTAAATATCATCCTTTTTGCCAATTTATTTTTTTTAAATTATTAAATAAAATAAAATATATTTATCTTACACATATAAAATTAAATTTATATAAATATCTATACATTTTAACTACACATAAATTTATTTATATGAGAAAAATAACTTAATATTTTTTTTTTAACTGTATTTGCCAATTGACATGACAGCAGTAAGAAGTAGTTTTGTTCTTTTTTTTTTCTTTTCTTTTTTGTAATTTTCTTTAAGGAATTAAAATTTATATTGATAGCAAATATGATCACTTTAGTGACTAATAAGGTATTTTAAATTAATTTAAGCATTTATTGAAATAATTTTTCCTTTCAAAGGAGTTTAAGAGTTTATTAATTTTTAAAAAAAAATTTCCTTTTAAAGTATTTAACTAAAAAAATTAGTAATAAATAATAATATTTAATTATAATTACTATTATTTTAATTAATTTTTAATTACAATTACTGTGATTGTAAATGATATGCTAACATCCTCAATTGTTTTTTATATGTATGATTTTACGTTAAATTGTAATCCAAGAGGGTTGAAACTTGAAAGATAAAAATCCACCGAACAGTTTCGAATTCAAAATATCCACAAAAGTTGGGGCATTTTATGCGTGAATGGTGAGAGTCACTTTTTTACTTTAGCTGACTCACTTGTCCTGCCTTTTTATTTGATTTTCCAAATGACAATTTCTTAATTTATCATGGCATCAATTCTCAAAATATATACATATATATAAAAATCATCATCCTCTATAAAAATCTTAACGTGCTTAGTATTTAAAATTCAATAGTTAAATCTTTAACACTTAATTTTTTAATTTTACTGAACACTATTAATATTTTATGTAATTGCATCATAATTTTATTGGGTGTGTCTATTTAGGAACGAACGCAAAATTTTTAAGAAAAAAAAAACACTCTCCCACGTTAAGAGAAAAATATAAAAATTTTAAAAAGAAATACTATAAATTAAAGACTAAAAAATTAAAATTTTAAAATAAAATAATTATTTTATTAATTTTAATAAATGATAGAGATTAAATAATAATTTTATATTAAAAAATTTTAAAATTAATAAAAACACGTGCCACTCTTGCCTTATAGTGTATCTGCCTCTGGTCTGCCATTTCAAACTGGAAGTTTTGATGCAACCAAAATAAACAAGTTTAGAGCCCAAATAAAAGAAATGCACATAACATAATACCATAAATAATATCATTAGCTGGTTGAAATAGCTACCTATCATGCATGAATTAAAATTTTCATATATGCAAATTATATATAAAATAAATAACTCAAGTTTTAAATCCTTATTTCATTTCAAAATTATGATATTTTATTTTTAGACATTGGGTGGAGATTTAGGCTCAATTTGGCATTTGCATTTTAAAAAAATTTTGTTCTCGTAAGAAATAGTCAAGAAATCTCATAGCCTAATAGACAATAATTATTATTGTACTTCGATTTTTATTAGTTAAAAGTAATTTTTTTAGCTTATAAAAATAAAATAAAAATTTAACTTATCCATTACTTCGTGAGATTTATTTTTTATTTTTACCTATAAAAATTAGAGGATAAATATATATAAATTGTTCATTGGTTCATGAAATTTTTTTACTTTTTGAAATCAATTTTTTTTTTTTCAAAAGCAATATCAGCTCAATTTTATTACGGTCAAGCATTGAACGATGATGTTGATTTTAAAGTGATTTCATTTTAACACTAAGAAAAAAGGAAACATTCATTTTGAAATCCCCTAATTTCTCGTGTTTTATTTATTGAACATTTAAAATTTTATTTGTTGGTATTGAACTTTTTAAAAAAAAAAATCATATTGAGAACTTTTTAATAAAAAAGTAAAATTGATGATAAATTTTATTACACTGATTTAAAAATATTAAAAATTTATATTAATTTTTTGTTATGAATTTTTAAAGTTATAAAATAAAATAAAAATTCACTTTTAAATTTCTAAACTTGTCAAATTTTATATATTAAATGGTAAAATTTTTTTAAAATAATATAATATTTTAGTAATTTATATATTATTATTACATAATTCCTTGTTAATTTTATTTTTGTTATGTAAAAAGTTTTTATTGTGAAAAAATAAAAATTTAAAAATTCAGTATGGACAAATAAAATTTAGGAAGCTCAATAAGTAAATTATGTAAAATTTAAAGACTTCATAATTATAATTTTCGGAGAAAAAAAATAATTAAAAGAAACGTTGTTTAACAAGGTGATAATGTAACAATGTGCGTAAAGAAAGCATCATTAGTGACGACCATTTCCATATTGCCCTCAATAACATTTTCATGTGCTTTATGCCTCCAAAGTCCAAACTTATTAACACCCACACGTCTTCAGTGCTCGAGAATAATTGGCGGGGAACCCAAAGATCCACATATCTTGCAACGTGATTGGTGGTGTTTCAATAAAATTATTGTAACTGAAAATTATGCTAACTTTTGTTAAAAAGTCAATTGAGATACGACCTACATTTATCAGTTTACATAATGTTTTTATCACATATTCTATCTCTTATCTTATATTTTATATTTTATTTTATATATTATATTATTTATAAAAAAATATTAATTATTAAAATATTTTAAAAAAATATAATATTACGTATAAAAAAGACAAAAATAAAAAATATAATATATAATGAAATTGAAAATCCGAACTATATATTATATAATAAGATAGAAAATTCGAACTGAATATTTATATTATAAAATTTATTTATATTATATACATATGCATTAATCTAAGTAAGTATAATGAGATTATTTTAAGAGTTAATTATAATGGCACCATTGTATTTTTTTATATGATACTAATACGTCCCTATATTTTTAAAATTATATTATAACACCCTTACATTTTGCTTCCATTAAAATTTGAGGTCCTTCCGTCCAAAAATTCATTAAATTACTATAAAAAGTTCATAATAATCCTTATTTTCATTCTAATTTTCATTTTTTACCAACCTCCTAAAATAACCCTTCCCTTTTATATTCTCCATTAATTTCTTCTAAACAATTTCCACATCAACATCCTTCGAAAAAAATTTCAAAATATTATTGAAAAAGAAAATTATATAAATTCTCACATCTCATATCAATTTCCAATTCTCACATATGTGTTTTGTGTTTGAATGAATTTGAAGGAAAGTGTTGGATCCGTGGATTTTTTTCAAACCATTCCCCAAACCAACAATTATCATTTCTTGTTGGAGTTTCAACCATTTTATTGTTTACTGCTCTCTACCCAACAAAATCTTAAATTTTTGAAATTGGTTGATGATTCATATTATCTTTGCAAAATTTTTTTGGTGTCAGTACTGTTATATTATGCTCCTCAAATTTCATAGCAGTTGGCTCTCTCTTTTCTTACTATCTGATATTGAAGGTTGTTTTTATCTCCAAAATTCCTCTTTATTCTTTGAGAATATAGGAATTATCCATGGAGAAACCTCTACAATCGATGTCTGATATGAGAGAGGAATTATCCATGGGTCATCAGCGACGCTGTCTGCTATGGCTTCCTTGTCAAAACCACTGCCTCCTCTGCCTCAGACAGCTTCACCTTGGGATTAAAACGAAAACAAAAAATGGGTTGGTAGATGGAAGAAGCACAGTAAATAATAACATCGACTTTCAGAGATACAACCTGATTTATGGTTCTTTTTTCCTTTGATATTTGTTTTGTTTGGTTTGTTGGAATTGAAATTTCAGAGGAAAGTTTGCTAAATTGTAAATGGAATTAATATTTATGTTGTTTTAGATCTTAATTGATGTGCTAATGTATCAAAGTGATCTTCTCAACATCTTGCATTTCTCATAAATACTTAATTCACCAATATTCTCAACATTTTGTGTTTCCCATTAATTTTGAGTTTAGAGAGTATAATTAATTTCCACTCTCATATCTGAAAACTAAATTTTTAATTTGAGCAAAGCTCTTGGATGCCATTATATTGAAGTTATGATTTTTAAAATGATGCCAATGAATTAGGTGGGTAAATAAAGGGTATTTTGGGTATTTAAATAAATATTTTAATTAAAATTTAACTTTTTGGCCTTTGAATGATGAAAAAAGGAGAAAAATTGGACGAAAGGACCTTATTGTATAACGGAAGTAAAATGCAGGAGTGTTTTAGTATAATTTTAAAAACAGAGAGACATATTAATATAATATGAAAAAATACAGGGGTGTTAATATATTTTAATAATAAATGTCAAAATTTGAATATGATTGAAGAAATTAATATTAAAATAATAATTACATTTTCAATAGCATATGACTTTCTAAAAGCAATTATAAAGTATGAAATTAACATTATAATATTTATAATATTTATCTATTAATTTCATTTTATAGTTAAAATTTATCATTAATCAAAGATGGTTTTGATATTTATAACTTAGTAACTATAGTTATAATAAATTTTTAAACTAGACTCTATTTAGTTCAGTTTAGCATATTTAAAAAATAATAATTTTTAACTAAAAATAAGAAAGAAATATGATGGGCCAATATATAACATTTACTTGCTTTTTATTTTTTACGAGTCTAAAGCTAATTTTGAATAAAATTCATATTTAAATTCAATTTTAAATTTATAAAAATCAAATAATAAGTAATTATTATGTATTGATTCATAGATTGTAGTGGGTTTTGACAATTAAACTACACTAATAACTTGGACACGTGATAAGCACATAAGCTTCGAGTAATTGAAATTATGAGGCAAAGTAGTCTATAATTAATATATTATATAGTATATATTATAATGTGTCATGTAAAGAAAAAAGTAGTGTCCACAAAAGAACAAGCAGATCACATGCAATTCTGTTTCTCATGCGTAAACAGATTAAAGGCTCTAATAATCAAAAGAGGCAGAGAAATGGTGTTTTCTGAAATCTTTTTCTTGTCTTCTTATGTATTTTTTTTGCACTACTCTGACAAATTGGAGAGCTAAGAGCTAAAGCCTTGTTAGAGGTTTTCTTTTTCTCTTCCATTTTCTTTCTTCTTTACAACTTTGAAACGTCCCACCTCAACCCCCCGCCAACTTATGTCACCTTCATATGCCAATTTTGCACCATACAATTAATTTTTTCAAAATAACACTTCTTTTATACTCTCTCTATTTTACGCATCTTAATTTTTTTTTATATGTCTCAATTTAATTATTTTATTTTATAATTTAAATTATATTTAATATTATAATAATATTTTAATTAAAAATATGTTAAAAATAAAAATAATAATTTAGAAATATAAAATATGAGAAAATTAAGAAAATGAAGAAAAATTAAAGTAATAAATGAGTTAAAATAATAAATAAATTAGAAAAATTAAAATAAAAAAAATCACTTTGACAGTTGAATCGCATTACTAGGGTGTTTCGCAATCTAATTGGATTGTTAAAATCCATTTTACACGCAGTTAAAATTCAAAAAAAAAAAAAAAATTAGTTAAACTCAGCCACAAGTAGGAGAAGGCATTTATGACATTTAGGCATTGAGTTTCTCCCTAAACGTGCCAAACCAAATGCGCGTCTTTGAAATCGAAATTGTGTTTGGGCTATTAGCGAACCACCAATGTCTACAGAGGCCCAACTTTATGAAGGTGAACAGATATTTGAAATCAGCCCATGAATAAGTATTGGGCTCATGTTTTGAATAATAATATGTTCCCAGCATTACAAATTTTCAAGGAAAATACTTGCCGACTTGCAAACAATATCATCCATTATTTACAGCGACAAAGCAGAAAGAGAGGAGCTGAAGAAGACGAAGAAGAAGAAGCTCAATCGCATCCTCTTCTTGAGGCTAAAGATGCCTTGGAAATGTGGAGGGATATTAGAGACAGAGAAGCGGGCAAAACCCGCCCCAATTCCTTCACGAGCCGGGTTAAATCCAACCGGATAGCTAATCTTCAACTCTCCAATTACAAAGACATCGTCTCTCCTCATAGAGGTTCCATCAATTCTCTTCAGGTACATAGCTTCAATTTCATGCTTGATATGGATATGGTGCTACTTAATCAGCGGCGATAGGCCATGTTTTGATCATAAAATCAGGTTGATTTGACAGAGAGTCGATATTTGTTATCTGGTGCATCAGATGCATCAGCTGCTGTTTTCGATATTCAACGACCTACGGATTATGAAGGAGGAGGTGTTATTGCTAAGCACAAGTGCATATTTGTTGTTGACAAGCAACACCAAACCGGTCATAAATATGCCATATCTTCGGCTATATGGTATCCTGTGGATACAGGGCTATTCGTCACTGGTTCCTATGATCATTATATAAAACTATGGGATACTAATACCACTCAGGTATTTACATCTTACTGTGTTTGCTTTGAATTATATTTATTACTTAGGCATTTTGATGTTTATTTAATTGTTTTTGTATGTATGGTATGCTAGGTGGTGATGAATTTTAAAATGCCTGGAAAGGTTTATAGAACTGCCATGTCCCCATTAGCAACGTCTCACATGCTGATAGCTGCAGGAACTGAAGATGTTCAAGTTCGGTTATGCGATGTTGCTTCTGGTGCATTTGCACATACTCTATCTGGTCACCGTGGTATGCTGATGGAACAATTAATCTCTCTTTCTCTGTCACTCTCTCTCTTTTATTCCTTTGGTATTGTGATCACCAGTAGATGCAGTGGCCATAGGGTGTCTAAGCCTTAATCTCAATCTAGTTGGGGACTTGGGGTCATTGTCATAGGCGCTAGGATTTTTTTTTTTCTGGTGGTTTATGTGCGTAGCTGTTATTTCTCTCTCTAATTGATGAGAACTTAATAACGTTTTACTAATCAAGAGTGTTCATGTGATCCTTTGCTCATTGCTCATAATTGGACCATTTTTTCACATAGCTTGGGTGCTATTGGTTTGGATTTTTTGCCTCAATGTTTTAATCTTTTTCTTAACAGCAACACAATACTCATTCTAGATTGTGTAGCTCACAATTTAACTGCCATCAGGGGGCTGACAAAGAGCATTGTGCTATTTCATGTGATGGCAGATGGTGTTATGACAGTGGAATGGTCTACTTCAAGTGAGTGGGTTTTGGTTACTGGAGGATGTGATGGTGCTATACGGTTTTGGGATATTAGACGTGCAGGATGTTTTCGTGTTCTAGATCAGTCTCAATCTCAGCTTGGAAGACGCCCACCAATTATTGCACGCTCTGTCACAAATAAGGTCTCTTTTTTCTTACTTTGCCTCTAAGAAGAATTCTTAGTTAGTTCTCACACCACAATCTTGTCACCACTTAATAACTTTTCTTCATTACTTTTCTTTTGTTTTACCCCCTTAAATCACCATAAGAATTTCTGAAAGAATTTTCTCCTTTTTTTGTTTTGAACTGATTTACAGCCCTTTAAGATATATATTTTCATCATACATGCTCTTCATTCGGAGTTGGACTTTAATGTGCACTTGGATTCATACGTCACTATGAATTGGTTATCTATAAATTTGTTAAAATTAGTTGATCTGATTCCTTATAATTATATCTGTTTATTATTCTTGTCACTTTGGTTAACTATGATATACTAATTCTCTATAATTGCTTTGGAATGTTCCAAGTATTCAGTTACGTTTTATTCTGCTAGGGCATTTAGGTAGTGCTTTTTCATCTATTAACAATATTCAGGTTTCAATTTCCAAGGCCTTATTAGCAGGTCAAAATTTTTCTTCAAAGCCACGAGCATCACAGAAGAAATCTGCTAGTGGGAATGGAATAAAGCAGTCTCCTCTTGGTCGAACTACTGCCAAGGGACCTGTCAGGCAGAGATTACATCCTGGGATGTTGTCTAGTCAGGATCGTGCCACTGCCCATTATGGTGCTGTTACTGGTCTAAAAGTAACTGAAGATGGGATGTATCTTCTGAGTGCAGGTTGAATTCTTCGCATTACTTAAAGTTAGCATTATTTTGAGCTATTCATTCTCTGAAATTTAGATGATACATGTGATATGAAAATGTTCGCGATGAGCCTAAGGTTAAACTGGCAATTAAGTAAATATGCTCTGGTCTGTTTCTTCAATTCAAATATTCATTGATGTTAGAAAGTTGTCCAAAAAGGGATACCCACAAGCCACAGCAGTGTTGCAATGATGGTCTAATCTTAAACCATTTGATGACTTTTAAGCGGACATATAAATAAGATTTTTGTTTAGATGGTTAACTGATGAAAGTGCTTGTAGTGTCTCAATGTGCTAAAGCAGCAGGCAGCTGTCTCAGAATTGTTTACTAATAAAATATTGGTTCGATGCAAAGATTCATTTATTGTACTTTTAGATAGCACATTCAAAAGATTATCTCAAGATCTTCCTTAATAGAGCTCAGATTAGAAGTTATTAAAAAAAATTAATTAAGGCTTCTTTCTTCTTTACTGTATGTGCCCAAATGAGTTCTTATTTCTTCTGGTTATATTTCATGAACTTGTAGGACTTTGATTTCTGTAGAAGCATATTGTTTTTGTTTCTGTTTAGCATTTGACTCTTTCTATATACTTGGATTTCAGGATCAGATTCAAGAATGAGGTTATGGGATGTTGAATTTGGCTGCAATACACTCGTCAACTTTGAAACTGTACGCTTACAAACTAGCAAGCCGATTCAATTGGCCACAACACAAGATACATCGCTTGCTTTTGTTCCATGCATGACAGCAGTGAAAGTAGGCACTCTTACACTTTCTTCCTTCTTTTATTGGTTGTGTGTTAATAAATTTTATTTAACGGAACAATGATACAGATATATTGGAACATTATCTGTTCTCTTACTTGCTCTAGGCATTTGATGTTTGGTCGGGTAAGACATCCATGACATTTCGTGGTCATTACGAGTACGTGAACTGTTGCTGGTTTAATTCCCAAGATCAGGTTCAATTTTATTCCCATAAATTTTCTTTAAGGTTCTTGTTGTTTTTTATAACTATACAAAGCAGCATGTTGTTACATTGTCAGTTAGGTTTTTTCATGCACTTTGAGTTCTGAAACCCTTATCCTATAAAGATTAGTTCTTCTGTGTCTGTTCTGAATTTATTTCCTTAGACCCAAGTAATGTTCATCCAAAGGCAAAAGAGAAGCTTGTGCTTAAGGTTTCTTGGCTTCCATTAAGAAAAAGGAGAAAAGGGAAGAAGAGATACAACTTATTTTGAAGGTTGTACTGCAGTTGTTTCCTCAAAAAAATAAATCTGGAAACATAGGAATGCACTCACAAAATATTAACAGGATTAATCACTGTTTACTCACCTTAAAAAGTTGGGGGCGGGGATGGGAAAGTCCTGACTTCTAATGCCCTGAATTTCTAGTGTGGTATTGAATGATCTTACTGGAATTTACGTAGAAAAATTAGCTTCGCAGCTCATATATAATTCCTGCAACCTTCTTCTGATTTTTTCACGTCACAGGAAATATACACTGGTGGCAATGATAGACAAATTCTAGTTTGGTCTCCATCCAGATTGATGTCTGATGAAACGGTAGACCCTCTATATTTGTGGAACTTAAATTTATTATTTATTATTTTTGGCAATTTTATTGCTGCGTATGTGCCTAGCGAACAGATTTCAAGCTGCAGGTTGCTGCATTCTTATCATGTTTCAGTACATGCAGGATATAGGGCCAGTTGAGGATCAGGACAACTGGAGTGATTGACATGTGCAGCTGCATTTGTTTGTTCCAGATATCTGAGAAATCTGTATCTTACTCATTGTAATATATGGTACTGTTCATGTACTTTGCTAGTTTATTGTTCTTTATTTTCTGTCAATTTATATTGGCTTCAACATATTGTGGTGTTTATCTCTGTAAAATAAAAGCTTTTTCCTAATACTGATCCTGTAATTTATATTCTATTAATAAATTGTGAGTTTATATTTCTTTTGGCAATTACAAATTCATTTGTTAGGGTTGAATTTTAATTTCATGAATTCTATGGTGCCTGTTAAGGCGTCCTTAACTGCAGTATTTGTACATACAGTAAACAAAAAGGTATTACTGTATAGTGATAAAAGAATAAACAAAAAGGTATTACTGTATAGTGATAAAAGAATATATTCATTATGAAAATGGTATATATAATTACTATCTATTTCAGAAAACTGATATTTACATTCAAAATTTCCAAATGAGTTGATGATATTAAAAAATTTAAAAACTTGGTGGCCCCATCAACAACAGTAAGATCACCTGGCTTGGAAGAAGGTTTTTCTCAAGAATTTTTTACCCATAACAGTACCTTGAAAATCCAGATCACCCTTGATTTGTTCTGGGTATTTCTCAAGAATTTCTGACCCATAACAGTGCCTTGAAAATTTAGGAGCGTAACCTAACCATGTTCAGTCTGACAATATCAGAGTTCAAAACCGAAACCATTAACCCATATGTTTAGTTGACAGTCGCAGAAGGTAACACGTCCATGTGATCCATGTGTTCAGTATGTGTTCAGTACTGAAATCTGATAGCAACAAAAGATACCTTAGCCACCTTTTCTCCAGGAACGCAAACATTTCATCATTCTTCACTAAAACAGCTGTATAGAATCCGAAAATTCAGATGATTATCTTCAACTATTTCTCTTCCTCCATACTTCTTCCACTGGTTCAAAACGTTGGTATATTACCTCAAGTGCACAATTCAGTCTCCTATTATCATCAGAGCTACCAGACTTCAACAATGTACAAATGAGATTATCTTCATCTACTGTAATTGATTTTCCCAAAAGTTTAAAGAGGCCTAAGAAAATATTGTCACACTTGTTGCTGCAGAACCAATTATCATACAAACTAGTGGCTGGTCATTCGCATCATGTCATCTTAATTATGTCGTGTTGCAAGGCTAATATAACAATATAATACATTAAATGTTATTTCATGTTTTTATTTTTTTATATTGAATGGATTAATTTTACTCCAATATCTCAAATCTTTTCAAATTTTGAATAATAACAGATATATATATATATATATATATATATATATATATATATATATATATATATATATATAATTTGAATATGGCAAATATAGTATGATATAAATCACAGTATATATATAAAGTATTATACCTAATATATATATATATACCTAATATTTGAATATGGCAAATATAGTATGATATAAATCACAGTATATATATAAAGTATTATACCTAATATTTGAATATGGCAAATATAGTATGATATAATTCACATTAGTTACAATCAAAATTTTATGATTCATATATATTTTTAATTTTTTTTTTATCTCTGAGATTTTAAATAAAATCTACTTTTAACAGATAATGAAAAGTGTATATAATATATTAAATGTTTTTTCATGCTTTTATTTTTTTTTAAATGATTTTCAATCCAAAAAATATGTGCGAAAAATAAATAATACATTTTCATTCTTTTTTTTTCCCTAAATATTGCATGTGTCATATATTTATAAATTTTTTAAGGATTAATTATTATTTTTCTCTTGTAAAATGACCAATTACATTAAATCTCTGGACTTTTCAAAAATATACTAACTCTCCTTTAAAAAATATTATAATATACTATTAAATTTTTCCGTTCAATTTTGCCATTAGTCAACTCTTATTCAACTTTATAAAGATAGTAAAAATATAGAAATATTCTTATCCTTTATTTTTAATTAATTACATTTTATTTTTGCTTTAAAAAAAATTTTTAAAGTTAAAAAATTTATTTTCATATTTTTGACAAATTTTAAAATAAAAAATATTTTTTATTTTTTATTTGTTATTTTTTATTTTAAAAAATAATTTAAGAATAAATTAAATTATTTCTTAAATTTTTTAATACAAATAAAAAATTCATTTTCATATTTTTGATTAATTTAAAAATAAAAAGTAAAAAATATTTTTTAAAAAATATTTTTATTTTTTATTTGTTATTTTTTATTTTCAAATATTTTAAAAAATATTTTTATTTTTAAATTTGTCAAAAGTATAAAAATATATTTTTTAACCCTAAAAAAAAATTTATAAAATAAAAAATAAATTGTAATTAATTAAAATTAAAAAGTAAAGGTATTTCTATCTTTTTACTGCTTTTGTAGAGTTGACTAACAATAAAATTGAACGAAATGATCTAGTAATGTATTGTGATATTTGTCAAGGAAAAGTTGATATATTTTTGAAAAGTCAGGAAAGATTTAGTGTATTGAGTTATTTTAGAGATGAAAATTATAATTAACCCATTTTTTAATTAATTATTAAAAAGTTATATCTCCTAATATATACGAAACGGAAAAAAACTAACAAGATATAGAAAAAAAAAATTGAAAATTAACAAGAAGACTTAAACTGCTAAAACAGGAGATTATATATATATATATACACACTGAAAGTTGTTGAATTTGGACCTCCAAACTCACAATACCCATAATTTCCTTAAACAATAGAATTGTAAAAAAATTTCATTGGGAGTACAATCATTCCATTTATACGATGAAATAGTAATATATACAACCTTATTACCCATTTCATTGCAAATTTGCATTAAAAAAAAAAAGTAAACAAAAAACAGTATAAATGTAATTACACAATTTTCATGGGGCAATAATATAATTAACATTTTTTGTATTACATGTACAAGATATATATTAGCAAAAATTGATTAAATGCGCAAATTACTGAAATTTTATAAGCAATGTTTTATTTATAAATATATACATATTCATATATGAAAAATCATTACTTTAATGTTTCAATTATTATTTTAATGATTTTTATCATATTGTTGGTGTGTTTAATTATATGAAAATGTAAGTATATTAATAAATTTTAAATGCATAAGATATTTAATGGTTACTTTCAAATATTCTCTGGATAAATGGGCTTTTCTTTAATTTAAAAATTTGATTGAATTTGGTTAATTTAATGGTATTGGGCTTGTAAGAAAAAAGAACGTTTACAAAGGAGTATCAATCCGTGGCTTTGAATTAATATTTCGACGTCTAAGTCAGTAAATCTGATAATAATTATGAAGATATAATTTTTTTGTCTCAATCGAACTTACCTTTTTGTAAAGTTTGATGTCTTACTTATACTGATGATATACAAGGGAAGTCAGTTGTTATTCGTCTTTTTCTGTAAAGTAATTGAACAGTTTTTTACAGTAATACTGACTTATTTCTTATTCATGTATCTTAACTGAATTCATATACATTTCCTTATAAGTATTTTTTCCATAATCATGATTTATTTTTTCAATAAGAGAAACAATTTGATTATGAGTATTCCTGATTTGATGGACGGATTGCAGGTTTACCTCCCACATACTGATAGTTGATGGCTCTGACATATTTCAAAAATAATAATTTAATATGACATTAGCTGTTATTTTTTATGTCATCATTCACATCGATAAGACAGATTTTCTCGAAATTTTTACTTACCAGGACATCTTTACCCGCCTAAGACCTCTTCGCCTAAGACTTTCTTTGCCTAAAGTCTTCTTTGCCTAAAGTCTTCTTCGCCTAAAATTTTTCTTGCCTAAGGTCCTTTTTGCCTAAGATTTTTCTCGCCTAAAACCCTCTTCGCCTAAGACCTATTCTTTTCTCCATCAATATTATTTTCTAAATGATTTTTTTTAATTGGATTCTATGAAATTTAAAGAATTTTAAATAAAAAAAAAAATACTCTCCTTATATATTACAATATCTATTATAAAATGAGAAAACATAAATACTCAAAGTCCTACAAATTATAAATATACTTTTGATTGTATAACAATAATAATAATAATAATAAAGCTTTTATTATTATATCTAAACTCATCTTCAACATTCTACAACATAATCAATATATAAATTATTATTTCAATAGTTTTATAGTCATGTTAGAAAATGTGAATATTGATTTTTAAATTTTAATTGGAGTTATACAGTATCAAAAAAAATATATATATATATATATATATATATATATATATATATATATATATATATATATATATATATATATAAAAGGGCAAAGGGTGTGTTCAAGTTAGACCCATTAAATTAGGTCATTAGTATTTACTAGCGGTGGAAATAAAATCGTTCAAATTGAATTAAACCGATTAAATTAAATAAAAATTGATAGTTTTATAATATATTTAGTTTGGTTTGATATGGCTTAAAAAAAATAGAGTAAATTGATTTAATTTACAATTAAAATATTTTTTTTTTAGTTTCAAATCGAAATATATATATTATTTTTTATTATTATTATAATTAAATATATTTGATTTTATTTTATATACAACCACTTTTTTTAATCTAATATTAATTTAGAATTTAAAAAAATATCATCCATGAAAATTAACTAAAAATAAATAAATAAGAGTTTAATTTAAAAAAAATATAAATTTTGGGTATGTTAATTAATGAAATTGATAAATTTTGAGTTGTATAATATTAAACTATTTTTATTACTGATATTTTATCCGCGTTTTTTCTTAAATTTATAATAAAATAATGATAATTTATAAAAAAAAATATTTGATTTGAAATAGATCAATCGAATCAAATCGAATTAAAACCTATAGTTTAATTATAATGGTGATTTGATTTGGTTTGAAAATTTTTCAAACTAAAAATATAAATTTAATTTATAATAACCATTCAAATTGACCAAATCAAACTGATATCATCCTAATATTTAATATTATTTTCAAGTAATACGAAATTCTTTAATCATGTATCATAATTTTTACATTATGTTTTTTTTCATATGTTATATTAAAAATATGAGATAAAAAAATAAAATATATAATATGACAGTGGACTTATCTAGATACGAATGATGCTTTTTTGGGGCTTTAATTTATGGGCAATTGGTGGACTAAGTCCACAATATATATAGAAACTAGTACTATAAAAATATATATACACAACAAGCCAGGCTAAGTTGCTTGCCCAACCCAAAAGAAATGACCACTTGCAAGTTCAACTAGCTCTGCCCATATGCGCATAAGAAGCCATTCCTTTCTATAAATCAATGGTAATTTTTCACATTTCATGGTCATTTCTCATTTGCCGTTTTAACTTTTTAAGTTTAATTCGCCGAGTTTAAAGTTTCAGCTTTCTACTTTTCTACACTTTCCACTCCCAGAGACATACCTTAAACCAAATGGTTTTGTCTCCTCTCTAGACCAGAGACCAAGCTTTGATATCAGAAAGCCCTCAACCTTCATTGACCTCGCCAGAAATGGATTCCGGGATCTGGAGCCGGCTGCCAGAGGAGCTCCTTGATCATGTATTATCTTTATTGCCTCTTAAAACGTTCTTGAATCTCAGATCAACTTGTAAGCATTTCAGGTCCCTTATTTTCTCTCCTTCTTTCATGTCCAAACACTGTTCTTCTGGTACGCCTTTCTCTTCTTTTCTTTTACTTTCTCATCCTCAGTTTTATCATCGTTACTCTTTATATGATTCTATGCTTGGTACCTGGCGCAATTTAAGTTTATCACTCTCTTTTTTGCTACCCTCCGCTTCTTCTGCTGCTGGTAGTTCACAGTCTGGCACACTTCTTTCATCTTCTAATGGGCTTTTTTGTTTTTCTCTTCCCAATTCATGTTCTTTTCTTGTTTGCAATTTCTTGGCTAAATCTTCGAGGGTTATTGAATTCCCAAGTTACCCTTTTGCTTTTGAATCACTTACTTTTGTTTCAACACCATTTGGGTACAAAATCTTTGTACTCTGTTCCAAATTTTCATCACTTTCAGCTTTTATTTATGATTCAAAAATCGAATCTTGGCAAACATTTGATAGTCTTGATTCAATTCTAAGCGACAATTGTTATCAAGAAGGTGTGTTTTTTAATGGGTCTTTGTACTTCACCACTCCAGAACCATTTTCAATAGTGTTTCTTGATTTGGAGAGAGAGAAGTGGAAGAGATTCAGCAATGAATTGCCAGGGGAGCTCACTTTTGTTAGATTGGTGAGTGATAGTAGTGAAGGGAAGCTGTATTTGATCGGTGGAATTGGGAGAAACGGGATTTCAAAGAATATGAAATTATGGGAACTGGGTAATGGAGGGAATTGGGTGGAAGTTGAAAGTTTACCTGAAATGATGTGTAGAAAATTTGTGTCAGTTTGTTACCATAATTATGAGCATGTTTACTGCTTTTGGCATCAGGGGATGATCTGTGTTTGCTGCTATACATGGCCAGAGATATTATACTACAAAATATCAAGGAAGACATGGCATTGGCTACCTAAATGCCCTTCATTACCTGATAAATGGAGCTGTGGTTTCAGGTGGTTTTCTTTGGTTCCAGAACTATATGCTGCAGTTTGAGGCATTTGTCCCTTCCAGTCTCACTATCTATTGTGAGTTGGTTTTTGGTATATTTTTCCTTTTTTCTTTTATGGTTCACTTACGCTTGTGTATTCCAAATTTCCAATAAGTTAGAAGCTTATTAGTTTGTCAGTGTGTATTTTTTTTTTCTATTCATAGATATTCAGAATTCTGGTTTTTTGGATTGTTATTAATGGTTTATTCAGAATTCTGGTTTTTTGGATTGTTATTAATGGCTATTATTGGCACTAACAGGCTTGTTAAAACCCAAGTGAAATGACAATTGACTAGGTCTCAAAATTTGATTGGCCGGAGGACAAAATTGCATAATTTGTACTTCTCAGTTAATATGTGTTAATGCCAAACTATTTTGTACTAACACTAATCCCAAACTAATATGTGTTAATACCAAACTATTTTGAGTAGAGCCACTGTATGAATTTGTTTGCTTCATTATACTTCACTGTTTTTCTTGTTATCATCTTCAACTTTTTAATTTTATCTTTGATCAATGTCTTGGCCTAAGCAGTAAAAATGATATCTGGTTGATATCTCATTATTTGTATTAAAAGTCAATTTCATTAAAACCAAAGTGTCATAATAACTCCTACCATTTTGAATATTTATTGATTTATAGGATTCAAATGTCCATTTCAATAGCAGAAGCTTTGCGGGTTGAGGGAGGCTGCTCTGTATTTTTACATAGCAGTCTCTCATGTGGTCAATTTTAGTTATTTAAAAAATTTTAAAAAAAAATTAAAAAATTATATTTTGATAGTGTTTGATGTAATGAACCTATTGATATATTTTTCATTCTAAATAAAAATCATTTGAACTGCTAAAAATGTATTAGAAATTTTATATATTATATTTAACGATCTAGATTTAACGCATTTCTAATACATTTTTAGCAGTCCAAATGATTTTTATTTAGAATGAAAAATATATCAATAGATTCATTATATCAAAATATATCAAAATATAATTTTTTAAAATTTTTTAAAATTTTTTTAAGTAGCTAAAATTGGCCACATGAGAGACTGTTGTATAAAAATACACAGCAGCCACCCTCAACCCAAGGTTTGCTAATCTACCATACGTTTCAATTTCCTGTTCACTCAATTTTTTTCTGAAATATCTAATCCAATCCAATTGCAGTTGGAGAATAGCTTGAAGTCTCTCTCAGCTATAAAATTTCAAAGATAATTCCCCATGTCATTGTATGCAGCTCTTATTAAATCAAGAGGGTCCTCTGCCACTCTTCTATAGTCCTACTCGTCTTAATTATCCTTGGAAGTTTATTACTTCTAGTTCTAATACATACGCTACAGCTATGTTGAAGTTTTTAGTACGTGTTGGCTTGGCTTTGCCTTTGTTATTTATACTATTAGTCGAGTTTTTTGACTTAGAAAAATATACTCCAGTTTTGGAAATTTCTAAACGCATGCTCATCTTTCTAGATAATTAAGAAAGTTCAAAGATTCAATTTTTAACCCATTTTTTCCTTTTCCTTAACAGAAATTATTTGGTGAGATGGGGGGTATACTCTTTCTACTCAACCGGTGCTAATAAGCCTTTCAAAATAATGAAGTCTTGAGTTTTGAGTCTTATTCAGAACCTCTCTCTATGGACTGGTGCAACCGTCCATGTGGTAGACCACAAGCAGGGTTTTACCAAGGGGTGTCGACACAATTTTTCCCTCCCTTGGTTTTGAAAATACCATCAGAGGAATAGAAAATTGAGGCATTTTATCATAAATAAAGGGTTTTCATTCCTTTTTTTTTTTCCTTGTCGTCTTGGCCAACCAATGAGTTACATTAAGCACAAGTAATAGTCCATGGTCCATATCCTTTATCATCTCTAATTTAATGATAATAAACTATCAATGATGTATATCTAAAAGCATTATGTCAAGAAAGTTGACCATCCACCTAGAAATTGAAGTACTGGTCGTGCCGGCTTGCATCACATTTAACAAAATATACACTACTTTGGATGTCATTCTAGCATATGAATAAAACTATCATCAAACTAAGAGATTACCATAGCACTCTCAAAACACTACCGTAACTCCGCAAGTCAGTCAACATAAAAAGTGAACGGTGTCTAGGCCTGTTAATGGATTCAACGTTAAAAAGAAGTAGCACTTTACTTCACAATTTAAGACTCCTGTTCCAATCCAATCCGTGAACAGTAACACAGTGATGACTGGTTGGAAAAGCAAATCAGGTGTCTTTTATACTGCTTTCTATCCTAAAGGTCATCGTAAAATTAGCTTACAAATAATGCTCTTATGGGCTATGGCCAGCTGATACATGTCCTCCAGACCCACCGGCTGGCAACAGTTACTAAAAATTGGGAGTCAAGCTATTGAAGTCTGAAGAGCTTGGTTCTCACAATCAAGTATTTTCGCTAACCAGTTCAATTTGAACTATTTATATTGTCAATGGTAAGCACCAGTAGAAGGATCTGAGCGCATAATATTCACTGTAAATTGCAATCTTGACCAGACATGATATTTTCAAAGATGAGAAAGAAGCATTTCTCCATAGCCCAAACCAGCATCACAAGCTACAGCTTAACAATGAAATATGACCCATGAATGACACCTCCCCAAAATGAGGGTAATTAGAATGAAATCCTTAAAAAATCCTATCGAATGGAATTTTAACAAGTAAATGTATTTGAGCAATCTGCACTCGACACTTTCCAGCTAGCAAAATGAAAAATCCTATCCGAATGGAATTTTAAAATAATGCAATTTTGCAAAATGCATCAATATGAGTGAGAGGATACAATCAAGACAATTCATATGGATAAATTGGAAAAATCAATCCTGTTGCTATAGGTATAGCCAATCAAGGCCTGAGAGAGAATGCAAACCCAAACTTGGCATTCTTCTGTAAGGCTTTCGTGTCGAAAGCACCAGAAATTGTTAGGAAAGACTTGGGTTTGATCTCATGCTGTATAAGTGCTCCAAGACTGCCATGGTTGTTCAGCTTTGCCTTCAATACCGTTTGAGGATCAACCACATACAAACCTCCAACCGTCAATGTGTTCTCGTTAGTAGAGAACCTTCGATTGATCTCACCCACCACAGTGCCCCGATTAAGCCATTCCAGATGATGCAAACCGGATACAATAATTGAGTCTCCTTTGTCAGCCCTAAGGAAACGAAAGAAAACTATTGCTGTTGCCTTGTTTTAATCATGAAAATATCAGTACCATAACTACAATGAGTATAAATTTTAGCTTTCAAAAAATAACACATAATCATGTTTGTTGTCTCAAGTCCAACACTACAATTGCAAATACAAGAACTGAAAAATCTATGGAAAAACCCATTTCATTTAAGCAAAATTCAAATCTAAAAAAAACCATTTGAATTGAATCCAATGTCGTGAGTCAAGAATTCCTCCTAGGAGAGGAATTTTCAACATTTGATTGATGTTTATCCTCCCTTTTCTTCTTGTTTTAAGTACATGCAACAATTTATGGAAGCGCAAAATGCAGAGATTGAAGAATATGCAAATTAAGTGGACTTACAAAGTCACTGAAACATTGGAATCTGGATTTGTGTAGCTCACACCAGCATTATACTTTGTAAATTCACCAGAAGCTGTGGCATAGGTAGTTTCTGCACCAAAGGCAATGGTGGGAGTGCCAATAGTTGCTGAAAGGTCAACAGCAGGAGAATGGTTCAATCCAGCAGCTGCGGTGATCCCAGCGTGTTGATGGAAATACTGTACCTCCAACTGTGATAAATTTAAGACAATTGTCAGTATTAAAACAGTTTATGGAGTAGATATATGACCAACTTAAATAATGGAAAATTTAGTACCTTGCCGGAGTTGTAATCTGGCAGTTTTAGGGAAGCAATGACTTTTGTGGATGATGGGAAATCAGTGATTCTGAGGGTTGTTAAGATCTGCTCAATTGATAGAGTCATGTCAGAAACAAGAGGGGATGCAGCTTAGATAAGTAATAGAATGTAAGATATTACATTTGATTGAGTGTCAAGTTTGACATCAAGTGAGGCATTCTTGAATTTATGTTGGGTTGACACATCCCCAGTGGACAGACCTCCCTTCTTAACCAAATTTGAGGTGATATCCTGAAGAGAACAGAAGATGATAATGTTACCCTCAATTTGTATAAAATGCAGAAACCTAAACACAAAAAGTATCACGCAACTTGAAATACTAATTGTGCATTGCCAGGCAAATAGCAGCACCATTGAACCACTTAAGGAAAAATGTAAGAAGGAACATAGACATTGAAGAAATATGTTATTTGACCAAAAAGATCAACAACGAAACATTAGGAATGCAGAATATTAAAATCAAACCAAATGTTCACTAAAGACATATTATTTACAGAAGACACTGGACTGAATGGTTTTTATAATTTGCCAAAAGCTATTTGAAATGGTTTGCTTTATCACGAAAAAGGAATGGTAATGGAAACATCATATCATTCTAACACAAAGAAAAAAACATTTTCAGATAATTTCATCAAGCCCTTTTAGTCATTTGCATAGGAGTCTGTCCATTCTATGCAGATTTGACAGCTTTAGGCCGTGTACCAACCTTTTCCAATCTGCTACAATTAAGGCCAATACTACAAAACCAACATATCTCCTGTATCCTTACTTCTCCTCATTTTTATTGTACATCAAGCTAATTTGAAACTAGCATTAATAAATTCTAAATCTCAAAGTCACTGAATTACCCGAGTTATTTGTCTATTCCAAATTTATCAGGATACTAACCAGTTTAGGACAATAGACATTGGCTGCAAAGCTGACAACTCATTGGACATGTTTTAAGGGTTTAGCAAATCACCCAATATGCAGCAAGAATGGCGTCCCACAAGGATAAAAATGGGACCACTAAACCAAACCACTGACATGTATCCAATTAAAAGAATATATCAGAGGTACTTCTCATTCATAATAAAAGCCTTGTTGATAATTAGATATATGCAACACTACCCCTCAGACCACAAATTGCAATCATACCAATATGAGTTCTTAATTGGTGTTAAATAGTTCTTAAATTAGGCATAAACTTGCCATGTGATGAACCCCAACCAATCCATAATTGTTCATGTGAGTGCATGTGTGTGTCAAATTTGTTATTGCTCTTTAACCCCATCAACCAATAAATACAATGAAATTACATATCAATCGATCCAGGGCTAGGGTATCAATTAACCATAAACAGAACAAATCCACAAACCATTTACAAATATTTTAGAAAATCCCACTCTAAAGAAATTCTGAAGTATTGAAGAACACTAAACATAAACAGCTAGATCCAAACAAGTAAAAGGAACAAAATCGGAAGCAAAAAAAAATGTCATAATGGGAAATTTTAATAAAAGAAAATAGAAGGGGATCAGAAAATGAACCACTCCAGAGTCGGTGATAGAAGAAATTGATATCTTCTGATCGGTACTGTAGTCCTTGGTGAGCAAATCTGCAAGTCAAAGAGATATATGAGAGTTGACACAAGGACACACCGAGAGAGGGGAAGATCTACCTTTGGCTTTCTTGCCAAAATCAGAGAAGAGGCCAGGTCCCTTGCTGTTCATGGTTGCTGTTGGAGAGAGGGAGAGTTGCTGGACAATATAAATTTTGGGGTTTTAACAGAGAAGCGAGGTTTATTAAAACCCTATATCTTGGGCCTTGCCTTACGCTCCACGTACTTGTCTTGCCCAAGGGTTTTAAACTTTTAATTGATAGTACATTACATTACTACAGTTATTTATTATATTTTTGAATAAAATATTATTTTACCCCTAATTTTTAGTAAAATTAATATTTTCATTTTCATTTTTTTTAACAAATTAACTATTAAATTTCTAACATTTAATTTATTCACACAAACTGATACTTTTATCAATTTTTTTCTTAATTTTTTGTGTTAAATAAATTAAAAAAAATTAAAAAATAAAATAAAATAATTTTTATTATCAAAATACTTTTATTCTCAACTTCTGTATTTTTTTTCCTTTTATTTTCTTTTCCATTTTCTTTCATTTTTTTCATTTTTTTTCTATTTTTTCTTTCCTTTTCCATTTTCTACATCGTTGTATTTCTCTTTCTAATGCTAATACCGTTTTCTTTATTTTTTAGTTACTTGATTTTATATATCTTAATTTTTGAAGATTTAGATTTTTAAAGTTTTCTTGAAAGAAAGAAAATTTATGTGTGGATATTATAATTAGTGAAATTGTGTGAAAAATAGAGGATTTGATGATAATAAAAAGCGAAGAAATTTGAAAAAAAGTTAATAGAATGTTATAAACAAGAAAATTTGATGGAAATAAAAGGCATTTTCGTCTTTTTCAAAGTATTTCACGAAAAAATTAATCAAATGATCAGTTTATATAATAGAATCAAATATTAGAAACTAATAGATAGTTATTTTTTAAAAAAATGGAGACTCAAATATTAATTTTGCTATAAGTTATGGACTAAATAATATTTTATCTTATTTTTTATTTTATAATTTATTTCAAATTAAATATCTTTTCTTAAAAAATAAAATAAAATATGTATAACCTTTTTATTTGTGTTATTAAGGATTTCATATAAAATATAATATATTTATTTTAAAACATAATTCTTATAAAAAATTAATTGAAGTATAAATATAAACATATTTGGGAAAGTGAATTAGAGAATAAATCAATTATAATATTTTTTATTATAAAATAATTAAAATTTCTTTTTTTTTTTCTAAATATCGAATCAAGTTTAATTTTATTTTTGTTTACAAAAATAAAAAGATAATACCAACATAATATAATGGTCAACTAATTAAAGTAAAACTATTATAACATAAGCATCCAAAAAATGTTAATTAATTGTATTATAATAAAATTTAAAAAATATAAAACAAGAAAAATTATATAAAGTGAAATAAAAATATATTAAGAAATAAAATGAATTTTTATATAATTTTAAGTATTAAATAAAAATTATTATTATAATAATTTTGAAATATTAAAATAATCAATTAATATATATTAATGAAATAAATTAAAATCTAAGATGATATAAGCTAACTATTTAAAGAGTTGAATAGTGATGTTATTATTATTTTTAATAAAATAATTAAAAATATTTACCACAAATTTGATAATTAAAACTTTTGCCAAAGTTATTGTAGCATTCACATATCACTATGAATTAAAAAAAAAAAAAATTATGATAAAAAAAATGACTAACTTCAATTTCACAATAATTATTGAAAGTTGATTCAAATGCTCCTTTCCCTACTAAAACCATTTATAAAGAATTTGACTCTTGTAACTAAAAGAGGAAAGCCCAGAGTTTGAAACATATATAATTATTTATTAGTATTAACTTCAAACAAATCAAGAGGCTTAAAAACGTAATTGAAAACGCTTTTGGTATTCCCTTGTCATCTCCTCTAAAATGTTTTTTTCAATGAGCGGCAACCTTCTGCCGGACCTTTATGGTTTCAACAGTTTTTTCTATGAGCGGTTCGGTTTTTTTTTTTTATAAATTTTTATCTAATTGGTTCGAATCAATTTTTTTTTGAAAAAAATTAAAATAATCAAATCAAAAAAATTTTATATATATATTAAAAATTCAAAATAATTAAATAATCGAACTAAAATATATTAATTTTATTCGATTTAATTAATTTTATAAAAATTTATATTTGATTTAATTTTTTAAATTTTCAATTCAGATAATTTAATTTTTCTATATTTTAATTATAGTCAACCAAATGCTCAACCCTACATCCGACTTAATGGACATCTCTAATTGATAAATTTTGATTCAATTGAATTGAGTTGCATTCGATGATAAGAAGAGAGAAAATTAACTAAAAGATGACGTCTACTAAAATGAGACAACAGTCCATTTAAATTAATGAATAATTTATTAGTATAATATGATAAAATATAAAGAATTTATAATAATTATTTTTTTTAATATATATATACACTTGGAATATACATATTTGAATATTTTAATTTCATAAAAAATATAAAATAAATATATAATACTAAATTTAAATAGTTTTTATTTTAAAATTAAATAATCATACATTTAATTATGCATCTTTACATAAATTTAGTATAAAGAAAATTAGGAAAAAAAATTAATGTGGTTCAACATTAATTGCTGGTTTTCGGGGGAGATGATTTTTTTTTTCTCGTCTTATATTTTTGGCAATATAATTAAATATTAATATATTCATGTGATAATGACATTAAATTATCCAATAACATTCAATCTATTAAATAATAAATTTAAAATAAAAATAAATAAGTTTATTTTAATCACATAAAAATATGTTCAGATAGACATATTTTTGAAAATATGAATGGAATGATATTAATTAACACATTATTAATAAATAAAACTATATTCCTATCCGTGTTACAAAAAATGAAAACTATATATAAATACTAAAAAAGGATTAAAATAACACACAAACAAAGCCACCATATTTGACCACTCTCCTTTTCTTTTTTTTTTATCTTTCAGTTTTTCTTTTTTGTCTTGCTCTGAAACATTATTAGGTCAACTGAGTTAATTTTGTAGGATTATCAACCATTCAGTAATAATTAAATATTATTAATTAATAATTATTTATAAAATTAATATAGTAATTAATTTTATAAATAATATTATATGTGTTAAATTACTATTAATTGATTCACAGTTTTATGTGATGAATTAGGTTGACCTAAAAATTTCTCCCAACATACCACCTCCTACTTCCTTCTAATTTCTTGATGATTTTATTAAAAGTTAATTATTATTTTTCTCTATAAAATGATTTAATATACTAAGTCTTTTTTAACTTTTTAAAAATACATTAACTTTCCCATGACAAATGTCATAATATATTACTAGATTATTCCGTCCAATTTTATCATTAATTGACCCTTAGTCAACCTTACAAGAATATTAAAAAAATAAAAATATTTTTACCATTTATAAATAATATTATATATATTAAATTACTATTAATTGATTCACAGTATTATGTGATTAATTAAGTTGATCTAAAAGTTTCTCCCAACAAACCATTCCTTCTAATCCTTGGATAATTTTATTAAGGGTTAATTATTATTTCTCTTTGTAAAATGATTTAATATACTAAATTTTTTCTGATTTTTTAAAAATACGCTAACTCACCCCTGACAAATATCATAATATATTACTATATTCTTTCCTCAAATTTTGTCATTAGTCAACCTTATAAGGGTAATAAAAAGACAGAAATATCATTACTCTTTATTTTTAATTAATTATATTATATTTTTACCTTTAATTTTTTTTAAGGTTAAAAAATTTATTTTCAATTTTTTTAACAAATTTTAAAATAAAAAATAAATAAAAATATTTTTTAAAAAATATTTTTTATTTTTTATTTTAAAAAATAATTTAAGAAGAAATTAAATTATTTCTTCTTAAATTTTTTAATATAAATAAAAAATTCATTTTCATATTTTTGACAAATTTAAAAATAAAAAGTAAAAAATATTTTTTAAAAATATTTTTATTTTATATTTTCAAATTTTTATTTTTTAAAAAATAAATTAAAAATATTTTTAAAAAATATTTTTATTTTCAAATTTGTCAAAAGTATGAAAATATATTTTTTAACCCTAAAAAATATTTTTTTAAAGTAAAAATAAAATGTAATTAATTAAAATTAAAGAGTAAGGGTATTTTTATTTTTTACTATTATTGTAAGATTGATTAGTGGTAAAATTAGACAGAAGGGTCTAATAGTATATTATGATATTTATCAGGAGAATTAATAAATTTTTAAAAAATTATGAAAAATTTGATTTATTAAATTATTATACAGAAAAAAATAGTAATTAACTCTTTTATTAATTAAATTGCTAAGTATTTTCTCAGTGTTTACCTCATGAAGTGTGTGGTGCTTTGGGCTAGATGTCCTTATCTGTTACTACACTGATAGAATATAGCTACCACCTTCATACTGGGTTGATGTCTAAATGGCGGAAGCAATTGTCAATCTCTTTATGGGCTAGGCTGGAAGGTTATAGCTTTATGTTGTTAAGAATGTCTGGGAATTCAACCAAATAATTACATCCTCCACTGTTTAGTAATTGGGCTTAAAGCAGCCTTGAATTCGCAACATCGACAATTAGGAGACGACTCTACGAGTAATTTTATGAATTTTAAACAATTGGCAGAATTTTCCACTAATACTTGTAGAGCTAAACTCTAACCATTGAGAGTTTTAGATATAAGCCTTTTTTTTTCTTTTTTTTTTTTATAATAGGAAAAAAACTTAATTTTTTATTTTATTAAAATATATATATTATTAAACTAAATTAAATGTAATAATGAATTTTTAGTTGAATTTTATTATAGTTATCTTTAATGCTAACAAGTTTCAAAATCAAACTTTATTTGGATCTAAATTTACTAAAAAAAGAAAAACTAAGTCTATGGTTGCAAACATACGGGCAATTTGACATTGCTTTTGCAAAAAGCTGATTTTAAGTAAAAAACACTAGAGAAATCTCATTAAACAATGGACAATTGTTATTTTATTTCAAATATGAAATCTCATTAAGGGAAAGTGTTATAATTGTTAATAGGGTTAATTACTATTTTATTTTATAAAATAATTTAATAAACTAAGTTTTTTTTTTATCTTTTAAAAATACATTAATTTTTTCTGACAAATATTCCGTTATACTAGTACATTATTTTGTTTAATTTTATCGTTAATCAACTCTAAAATGGACAATCAGAATAATAAAAATATAAAAATATCCTTACCATTTATTTTTAATTAATTACATTTTATTTTTTTTAAATATTTTTTAGGGATAAAAAATTTATCTTCATATTTTTTGACAAATTTAAAAATAAAAAATATTTTTTTAAAAATATTTTTTATTTAAAAAAATAATTTAAGAAGAAATTAAATTATTGCTTGTTAAATTTTTTAATACAAATGAAAAATTTATTTTCATGTTTTTGATAAATTTAAAAATAAAAAGTAAAAATATTTTTAAAAAAAATATATTTTTAAAAAATAAAATAAAAAATATTGTTATTTTTAAATTTGTCAAAAAATAGAAAAATATATTTTTTATTTCTAAAAAATATTTTTTAAAATAAAAATAGAAATAATTAATTAAAAATAAAATATAAGGATATTTTTATTTTTTTATTATTTTTATTAATTATTTTAGAGTTAATTAATGATTAAATTAAACGAAAAAATTTAATAATATATTATAATATTTATCATAAGAGAGTTAAATATATTTTAAAAAAAAATTAATATATAAGTAATTTTATATAGAAAAAATCGTAATTAACCCTTCTAAATAATTTGTAACTGAGATTCACACTGAGATTCACTGTCACTGCATGCATATGGTTGAAGACTAGAAGTCAGTGGCACCAGGGGGAAGTGGATAGTAAATGTCAAAGCTTGAGTTTGTCTCGTGAGTATGTAATACTCATCATATGCTATCTATACCACATTGGACTATGGGAATCATTTGATTTGATTTGTGAAAATTTATTGGACGATTCTTGCATAAATTGCTAGCCAGTAGCAACACTTTACATTTCCTAGTGTACCATATACGCTTATCCAAAAGAAACCCCTCTAAATTAATTAATTATTTTTTTGAAAATCTTATTTTTACTTAAATCATGATTAAGATTTTGACAAAATAATAGTAGTTATTTTAATAATTTAATTAAAACATAAAAAAATAAAAAATAAAATAGTTTAATAGTTTTTCTATTTGTTTCTCAAAACAAGCAGTTGATCCTTTTAGTCAAACTTAATCTTGACCTTCAAATATCCACAAAAAAATGACATGCTGATCGTCCCATATAGATAACGAACAGACTATAAAAAAAAATCAAAATTACTCATTTGAATTTATTATTTTATTATATATCTCATCTTTTATTTTATATTTATTTTTATACGTTATATTATTTTTTTTAATTATTTTACCAATTAATATTTTTTCATAATTTATTAATATATAAAAAATAATATGAAATAAAAATTTATATTTCTTTTTATATATTATATTATTTTTTTAAAATATTTTGATACTTAACCTTTTTATATAAATAATGTAACTTGTAAAAAATAATATAAAATACACAATAAAATATAAAATCCGAACTACTGCACTAACAAATTAGAATCTCTAAAGCCCCAACATCAAGCACGAACAAATAATTATTCTCTCTCTCTCATCCAGAAAATTCAAAAGTTTTATCTTCTGAAAAATAAATAAATTACGTTAAATAGAATATTCTCTCATTTTTCCCAAATGAAGATAGGAAAAAAAAAAAGGGCAAGATAAAATATAAACAAAGACGGAAAGACCATAACGTCATCACGTGATTATCACGTGGCCAGTCTTATCCTTTCTAAAAAATATCATATCCGATCATTCGTTACATTAAATATAATATAATATAAAGTTCCAAATTACTAATGTCCACAAATTTATTCGCCAGGTTTCAACAACTCTTAGTAAACATTTTTTTTCTTTGTTTGGACCCCACACTTAGCAACTCGCTAACTCCTAGACCTGGCCCCAATTTCACAAACGCGACGAACCTGACATACAATACTCTCATAGTCATCGTGAAAGGGCCCGCCGGAGAACTTGAGCCAACAAGGATGGAGCACTCAAATGTGGTAAATGACCCTCTGTCCTTAATATCTCCACTGTGCTCCGGCCACCCAAATGGGTCTTCAAATACTTAGCCACCGATGCTGGTACGGAAACATCCTTGGCGGTCTGAATAATGCAACAAGGTACCTTGACTTGGCTTAATATCTCTCTTAAATCACTGTTAAAAATAGTCCTCGACACAAATAATGTAATATCCGGCCTCATATTGAAAAGCGTCCGGCTAAATTCTCTAACCGCCGCCGGTACATCTGCTCCGACGGCTAGCGGTGTAAAACCACTCACCCAGGCTTCATAATTTGCTTCCATTGCCACGAAAACATTTTCAATATCAGCCCGTTCGAATCCTCCATGGTAATCTTTGTCATTCAAAAATCTGAAAACACAAATTTCAAAGCAAAATATTTTTAATTAGACTTCTTTACAAATTTTAAAATAAATCAAATTTTAATTTCACGAATTTTTATCAGGAAATAATCTGAATGATAATTAAGTTTGACCTTGGAGAAGCGCCTATGAGGATGAGTTTGGAGAAGAGTTCAGGGCGTCTAATGGAGGCCAAAAGACCAATCATAGCAGAGAATGAGTGACCAACAAAGGCGCAGCGATCGATGCGAAGAGTGTCGAGAATGCTGAGTAAGTCATCGACGTAAGCGTCAAGAGTGGTGTACCTTCTAAAATCGAAGTAATCGGGATTGACGCTGCCGGCGCAAACGAGGTCGTAGAGAATAATGCTGTAGTTTTGAGTGAAAAAGGGGAGAATGCGTTGCCATGCTGATTGGTCAGTACCAAATCCATGGGCGAGAACAAGGATTTTATCGCCGGAGCCGATCACACGGACATTGAGAGTTTCTAATAAAGTGGTACTCATCCGTGTGAGAGAGAAAGATAATTTTTTTTTTTAATTAATTGAATTGAATGGCTGCTGGAGAAAGACAGAGAGAGATAAGAAAGAACTGTCTGTATATAATTGTAGGTGGGTAGGTTTGTGTTAGATTTCTAGCCTACGGATGCTTCATATATCCTATTTATACTTGTGTGATGGTAAAAATTGATAAAAAGAAATTGACAAGATTGGATAAACTAACAGATCGATTAAAGCATAAATGCTCTATTATTACACACGGCTATAAACATATAGTACAATATACGAGTCTTTTTTTTTTTCTCTGTGTTTCATATTTTTTTTTTTTTTTTTTTTTAAATATTTTAAAAAATAAGTGATATGATAGTAAAAAGAATATAAAACAATGAGATCTATAAGAAAATAGAAATCCAACTGTAATATATTGCAAGAATAATCATATTAATTACTTATGTGTTGGCGTTGATGAGACTGTCTGGGCAATAACTTATTACAAGCTTTAGCTGAGTGTGGATGTTTCCACATTATATAGAGAATATCTATTTCGTATTGAATTATATACAAGGCAGTAGGGTCACATACAGGAATTGATTCAATTGGAGGGTGGCCTTCATCCAAAAAATTATACTGCAGATAATTTGTATGTATATATATTGTCTACCTTTTTCTTGTTGCCGCATCCTGCTCATTGGTCGCAAAATTGACTTCTCCACTACTGCTCTTTTGAAATTTTCCTCTTCTTCGACAAAGATTGCCCATTCCAACCACAACATTAAGCAATTCTCCTTGTTCTCAAGAGTCTAAATAAAAGATTTAAATTTTTTTACAAGCTTTTTTTTTTTTTTTAACGGTGCGATTCACTAAAAAATAATATGATATCTCATAAAAAAAAATTTATCTCCCTTTTATATTAACTATTAATTAGTAATACTAACCATTTAGTGGTGCGATTCACTAAAAAATAATATGATATTGTTAGGGTTTTAGGTTAAACAATATGCGATTACTTGAAATATTACACTCTAGGTATCTAGTTTGGAATACCTATCATGCTGTCTCCAGCTAGTATATATAGGTTTACATTAGGGTTAAACCAGCTAATGAACTCTTATCCATTAGACCCACTACAAAAATTTATTATCTATTAAAGTTTATATTAAAATATATATTATGATTATTTAATATACCCTTTTATCTCCCTTTAATATTAACTACTAACTAGTAATACTAACCATTTATTTCTGATTAATTATTTTTTCCTTGAAATTATTAATTAATTTTACGGTAAAATTATAAGTATGAACTCCAATTAAAAAGTGAGTAATAATTAATAAGAAAAAGTATCATATTTTTCTCTATATTCATATTTCTGATTAAACTATGTAATGCCCTTTTTTTCTTTAATTCGATTAAAGGAAAACTACATGCACCAATGGTGTTAGAAGATATGCATGGAATTGAGCTTATTTTCAAGGGAATGAGGAAGAGCATATGAAGACACAAAGTTAGAAAGTTGCCGATAAGTTAAAGAGAGTATGGGTCCCCCTTACCCCCGACATAGGAATATTATTTAACACAGAAATGAAAGAAAAAGAGATGATTGGTTATTTATTTACGGTTCGTATACAAATTAATTAACCTTGTAGAATCCAGTTTCCATACATGGATTCTTCCAATTGGTTTGATGAGTCATTGGGCTTATCTTATCTCTTATCTATATGTTAATATAGTATATATATTACTCTTCTTCTTTTTTCCCCCACTCTATATATGTAACTTAGCATCTATATTCTCCAACTTGTCTATGTAATTTTGAATGGGATTGCTAATTAGCAAGAAAGTACGGACCGAAAGAGATATCTAACTAATCCACGTCTTTTTCGATTTAAAATTTTCATATATTTTTATATATATCACATTGATTTTTTTTTAAATATTTTAATAATTAATAATTTTTCATTAATAATATAACATACATATAAATATATAGAATATCAAATGAGACTCTTTAGTGCCTTCAATAAAGAGATGTATTACCTGTTTTGCTATAAACTAATCAATTTATTATAAACTAACTGCATTACCATATTTCAATTAAAAAAATTATTGAGGTTGTTATTTTGCAAACGACAATTAATATGTATAGGTGTTATTGATTGGGTTGTAGGGCACTGGAAAAGGGAGGGGGTGCATATACTGTTGGAGTCAGTCAGTTGTATGTATGATTAGGTAGGAGATTATTACAAAGTGAAGTGAATTTAATTTAGACAAAACCATTTCTCTATATATTTTATACACACTGACTTCCTCTATCATTTCTTCTTGGGGTAAGTTTAAAAAAATATCCTATTCATTTTTAATTCAAAATATGTGATTATTTTGAATATAAAAATATATATAATTTGTTCTGTTAGCAATTAGAAGTATCGGACATTAATATCATTAATATCCATCTATATGGTGTCTATGTGACACCAACTCATTATTTTTAATTACGAAAAATATCATGTGGATTATCTACATGATTTTTTTTAAATAAAATATTAATAATTAATAATTTAAAAAATAAAATAAATTTTAATTTTTAATATTTTTTAATCTATAATTTATAAATTTAAAAATTTATTCAAAATTATTAATTTTTAATATTTTTTTTTTAAATAAAATATCATGTAGATAATCACATAACATTTTCTAAAATTAAAAAATAATAAGTTGGCATCACGTAGGTGTCACATAGATGAATACTAATGGTGTTAGTGCTCGGTCTCCTTTATTACTAACGGAACTGATCCGATTAAAAAATTATTATCTATAATGAATGCATAAATTTATTTTAAAAATTAAATTAATAAGTGGTAATATATTTAAGTCAATATAATATTTTTTTTTATTTTTATCTAATAAAAAATATCAGTGTATTTTTTCTCATTCAGAATAAGAATTTTTCAATGGAAATTTTGAATCAATGTAGATTAGTCGGTTACTTTCTTAGATTATGATTTTGAATTTCTTTTTGTTTTTTAACCTTTCCAGTTTTCCAATGATTTGATGTGTTATTAGCATAAGATGGACTTCTTTTTATAAGGCATTTTTTTTAAATCTTTCGCCAAGAGATATAATTAAATACATTAACAAACTTTTTAAACTATCCAATTAATAATTATATTAATTATAA
>CANXYC012471709.1:0-44085 GCA_948193065.1 Aleurites moluccanus | reverse complement strand
TATATATATATATATATATATATATATATATATATGCAGTAGATGTTCATAATATCATGGTTGCCCATATATGGCCTGTAGAATCATATAAGATAACAGATAAAGGGTGAAACAAATATCCATATAAAAATCCATATAATATCAATATGAGTATCCATATAAGTATCCATATAAGTATCCATATAATATCATACAAGTATCCAGTGTAAGAGTCAACGCACAAATGATATAATAGGATTGGGTCAAATGAAAAGTGCAATCGCACTATCTGTAATTTAATACTCCAACACTATCATAAAGTACACAAACCACTTTACATAAGGGGGATCAACCCTTACAACTAGAAAATATAACTCCCCTTCCTAGTAAGGGTCAAATAAATACAAATGCGCACACAATCGATGGAATTACCCGCTACATCATCAAGGTAGCCCTGTTATAGTACCATATGGGTGTGTCTCCATATAACAATATAAATAGCATAAATATAACTCATATAGCTGTGAAACAATCATACATATATTTATAATGAATAATAGAATAAATTTGAGTAATGTCAAAAAAATGTTCGGCGTGGCCCAATTGCGCTGCCGCAACTGGCACACGCCATTACGGGTCCGTTTTGAAATTTTTGAGTAATTTCTAGTTAACTATGTTACCAAAGGATTTAAGTAGACTATGAGGTACCATTTTAAAGCTTGGGACAAAACTAGAAAATCGGGTCAAGTTGTGACCCAATTGGCTTTCTAGATTTTATTTTAGAGACAAACAAAGTTTAGGCCATTTTAGGTCGTTTCGGTGGGCTTATTTACAGGCCAATATGCACTGTATGTACTGTAAGATAACAAATGTTGGTTTATCAGTCCAAACGACATTTTATATGATATATGATGCAAATCATGCATGATTATACATATAGACTCACTTTTATTGCAATTTAACCATTTTGTCCCCCAATCCACTGTTCAAGGCCCTAGTCGGCCTGCCGTCCGACACTCCGAGCTAGAGTATTCGACGGTTCACCTATTTCCACATATAACATTTCGGTAAGATGTAAAAACATTACAAAATACATTATTCACATAAATAGACATCAAGTATACACTGTATGCACTATAAACCTCACATTGCATAATTTACCCTTTTTCCAATCCTTTATGCAATAAACACATTCTATCACCATATTTGACATATAATTCACATATTCATCACTATTATGCCATATTAATAACTCATATACACTTTGCTTAGCATTCCATATCAAACATACACCAATATTCAAGTTTAGCTTCCAAGTACTTATATTAATCATCTTTTACATATTTAAACTTATGTATTTCCATTACTTACACCATTAAACCATATTCAAACCTTACTTTCCAAATTGCATCAACCTAACACATTAAACTAACAAATTCAATATGGTTTAACCTAAATGAAATTCATTCCATCCATCCATTTTTCAACACCAATCCATCAAATAACATACATATGTATCAAATGTATAATATTTAACCATTTAAACACCTATCAACATCAAAGCATCAAACTACCATTCAAGCCTACATGATTCGGCCAAGATGAAAATTCCTTCAAATGAATTTCTTTCCATCAATTCATTATATAAACATTATATACACATCATTCCATCATTTAAACCTATAAAATACCAAAGTATAAAACCGTTATTCAAGCATACATGCTTCAACCAAGCTTGTTCTTCATTCAAATGAATTTGTTTCCATCAAATAACCACTAATTCATATCAAACACATCAAATACAACTTATTTGAATAAAAATCCATCAAAAACACACTTTGATCCATACCTTTTCCTATTTGGGTTTGGTTTCCAACTTTTTGATTTTCTTCCAACCTAAACACATTTTGTCATCAATTAACATCAAAAAATATCTTAAGATTATAATTAAACCAAAAGAATTGAAAAATCACTTACTTTCTAAATAGTTCTTCCAAAACTTCAAAGCTTTGATTTGTCAACTTTTCTTGGTTTTTCTTTGAATCTATGAATATATTTGTGTTTAGAATGATGGAATTAACAAGTTTAATTCAAGAAATGAAAGAAAACAACAAGTTTTGGCTATGAACAATGGTGGCCGAAACTTTGGAGGAGGAAAGAGAAAAGTTTGAATGGTGAAGATGGTGATGAATGGTGAAGGGGTGACAAAAATCTAACTAAAAATTATTTGGTGTAATCCTATACTTTGAGTTTATGATAGAAATGGTGAAACCTAGCTTATTAACCATCAATTTCTTCATCTTTTCATCCAATGGTTGGATTTAGGTTAGCCTAAAGTAATATCATAGGCTTGCATACATCAAATAAGTCCATAATTCAAAGAAAAAGACTAAACTACCCCTAGATCAAATGAAAATCACTAACCGAGCAGTTTTGCCCGAAATTATTTTCTACCGGCTTTAACTTTCCAATAATAATTCATTTAATCATAAAATCACTATTTTCATGTCCTAATATGCTTTTTTACCTTTAAATATGATGTTAATTTCATAATTTACTCAAGAGGTGTGAAATGACCATTTTGCCCCCAGTTCACCAATAACTTAAATTTGTCTGATTTCTTCCTAACAGTTTTTAAATCCCCTCTATTCATAGAAATACATCATATAACATGTATATCTATCAATTTCATGTATAAACACATAAAAATTTACAAGCTCAAGTCAAACAAAAATTTTCCCCTAAGTTAATCTTTCTAGTTCAGGTTATAGATTTAACTAAAGTGTTACACAATTATGTTTTGGCTTTTGTCTTGGTTATTTATCTGTTATGCTTTGTGTTGAATATATGAATTATACTTGAATAAATGTTTTTAATTTTTAATTTTTTAATGATTTTTATGGAACATTACTGTTGGGTTAAATTAATTTTAGTGATATTAATGTTTATATTTTTAATAGAAATTTTGTAAAGAGAATCGTGAAATTAATTGTATCAACACGATTATGTTTTTGTTAATATTTCTTTCTGTCATTAAAATAAATTTAAAAATAAAACAATTTCTTCACCAATTTCTTTTTACACATATTTAGTGATTTTAATTTTAGTGATTAATGATAATAATTTTACGAGAAAAAGAAAATAATTTTTATTTAATTAGTTTAATGTTCTTTTTAATTTTTTTACATTTTAATTATTTATTTTATTCAAATATTAAAAATATGTAACTGCTTATTCTAATATTAAAAATCTGATTAATCTAAACACTCAAATATTTTTTCAATATATTTTAAATCCAACTGATTTTTCCAATTCACTAAATCTGAATTTATCAATATCTCGTTTTTCAATTGGTGCACCAAACACCACTTATAGACGAAGATATTATAAAATATAAAACAATAAATATCGATTGCTATAGCATGATTCGAAACACACCGACCTTTTGAGAATACACCAGCCGCCGTTTAGAAGACCAAAATCTCCTCTTTTTGAGAATTCCTGATTTAATGGTTGCCAAATTTGAGGGAAACAATGAAGGGTTTTAGGAGCTTGATATCGCGAGCTTTGTTTCGCTTCCGAGAAATAAATATCACTTGTCATTTAGCTTCTCGCCGTGCTATTCATTTGACGACGACGTCTTTTTGGGATAATCGAAGCAATAGTTCAGTTTCTGATTTCAAATCGTTGAGGTCTTCTTTGCTCTCAGAGCAATGGACCCATTTCGAAGGTTGGTTTGGTTGAATCGATTCTTGTTTTTGCTTTAGCTATATTTTTTCCTTACCTTGTGTTTGGTTTGCTGGAAAAGAAAAGAAATTGATAGTTTGAATTTCTTGTGTTTTGATTTGATAGTTGCTTTTTTTTTCTATAAAAGGTTGGGCTTCATGTTTTTTATGGTTGTTTTGCTTTCTTTCACTTATAAAAAGTTATGATGGTGATTTGCATAGGGCAGAGGAGGACTATGTTTATACAGACTCAATCAACGCCCAATCCATCATCACTTATGTTTCATCCTGGGAAGCCAGTAATGGATGTTGGGAGTGCAGATTTTCCCAATGCTCGTTCAGCCATGAATTCTCCATTGGCAAAAGCCCTTTATGGAATTGATGGTAAGCTACTATTTTTAATTTTCTTTTGTACTGATATGCTGCATGAATGTGTGTGCGCTATTTTTTTTTTCATTTTTTTCCTATTAACTGGAAGTGTGTCCCTGTGGATATTTAGTCTGATTTTAAGAATTGAAAATAAGTCTTGCCTTGCACATCTGTTTTGCAACTTACAGACTACGCTCTTAGTAGCTCAGTTCTGTTAGTTTTTCCTGTAGTTTTTTTAACTTTTAGGGTCTGTTAATCATCATCTGAACAGTAAATTGTTATTAAATAAAAATAAAAATAAAAAGAGTGAATAAGAATAAACATCACTTACGTGGTGTTACATCTTACATCTGCCAACCAATTCTTGTTCATACCAAGTCGATCAACAATGAAAGCAATCTTTTTTATCAGAAGCCTAATAAAGAAATAAAAATATATGAGGATGGACTTGCATATAGTTTTCATTGATTTGAAAAAGGCTTGTGACAAATTCCCAAGGGAAGTTCTATGGTGGGTGTTAAAACGCAAGGGGATGTTGATTAGATATATTAAAATTTTGAAGGACATATATGAAGGAGCAACTACTAGTGTGTCTGAGATGAGAATGCTAAGATGGATGTGGTCATACTCATAGGCGGAGCTACTCAAGGGCAAGGAAGACACGTGTCTTCTTGATTTTTTGAATTTTTTGGATAAAATACTATTTGGTTTTTAAGATTTAGCGAAATTAACACTTGGATCTTTGCTTTTTTATAAAGTAACTATTGGGTTTCTGACATTTGATTTCATCACACAAAATGGTCATTCTGTCGTTTTTTTTCAGATTTTCCATTAAATAAATTAAAAAATAAAATAAAATAAAATAATTTATATTCCCAAAATACTCTCATTCCCGACTTCTATATTTTTCTTTTATTTTTTTTCTATTTTTCTTCATTTTCTTTTACTTTTTTTCATTTTCCTTCTCTTCTTTGTAACTCACAATCTATAGCTATTCAAATGTGCAAATTTTTTTTCTATTTATATGGTGGGATCGAAATGGGGATTGGAGACTTCACCATCATCGTCGTCTTCATAGTTTCACCATTATTTTTCATCGTTGTCTTCATAGTAACTGAAGTACTACCTTCTGTTGCCAGTGCTTGTAATGGGATATTTTTCTTTATTTTTTATTTTTTCATTAATTAGTTAATAAATTAATTAATTGTGTAAAGTTTGGTTTATTAAAATTAAAAGAAGGAAAATTTGTATGTGGGTATTGTGATTGGTGAAATTGTGTAAAGAATGGAGGATTTGATGGTGATAAAAAGTGAAAAAAATTTGATGAAAAGTTAATGGAATGACGTAGAAAAGAAAATTTGATAGAAAATGGTGCGTATTTTCGTCTTTTTCACGGTATTTTACACAAGGAACATTTTGTGTGACTGAATCAAATGACAGGGGCTCAATAGCTACTTTCTGAAAGAGTAGGGATCCAAATATTAATTTCGCTAAATCTCAGATACTGAATAATATTTTACCATTTTTTTTAATATTTGGCATAAGTATCCCTTTATTGTTCTGCTTCTCATTCAAAATCCACAAACCCTATGAAATATGTTTACATGCATTGCGAACCATTTTTTTTTCCACAATATAAATATAAAGAAAAATGTTTTTGCTGTTTGTTTTAAAGCCAAAACACCATTGGGTAGTTTCAATTTTCAAGAACTCCTAGTTATACTCATGTATTAACCGACAATGAATTTGGGGTTTTGTCTTCCTATTCGATTTGTAAGTTTTTCATTTTTGTTCTTTATTTAAATTCATTATTTGTGTTAGAATATTATAGGTGAAATTGAGGTTCCTCTTTTTTTTTTTTGAGAAAATATTTGAAGAAATTATATTCTCTTAGCTGGTACACTAGCCAAATAAATAAATAAAGTATAAATCTTTGCTTGTATCTGATTCTCCTTCTCATTAATAAACCAAAAATTGTAGTTTAGTTTCTTGATTGTTAAATTTTGAGTAATTCATTTATAAAAGTTTTATTTCCAACCTCTACAATTGATTAGGTCATGATGTGTATTAAGCTCATTTCTTGTTAGGGTTTAAATTTTATGATTTTTAAAACAAGAACAAAATAAACGGTTCAGAATTTTTGAGGGAAGAAAATAAAGTTTAAAAGGAAAGAAAAAACAGGAATTTGATTTTACAACTAAGGTAAATTACAAGCCATTACAATTTTATGTGCTACACACATACAAAAATTTATATTGTGGATGTGAACTGAAAATTGTGTTTTCTTTCGAAAATTTCTGCATCGCTTCTGGTCATATTAGAATGGGTAAGATTCATAATGCAAGTATTGAAAATAAGGTGGGAGTAACATTTATTTAGGACAAGATGATAGAGTGGAGGTTAAGATGGTTTGGTCACGTGAAACATAAATCTAAAGAGACTCTAATTAGAAAGGTTGAACATATTATGATAAAGGAGGGGAAGAAAAAAAGAGATAGATTTAAACTAATTTGGAGGAGAGAGTATGATTTAGATGCTTTTCAATTATCGGAAGATATTGTCCAAAATCGTTTGGAATTGAAATAAAGAATCCATATAGCTAATTCCAATTAATTTTGAGATTAAGACTTATTTGAGTTGGGTGAATAAGAATAAAAAGAGTGAATAATGACTAGGCTTGGATGTACTGTTGTGATTAAGTTGTATGCATGTTTGATAGGGTCCGACATTTCTTCCAAACTTTGGTTTATCTAGTCTTGAAATTTTATTTTGTTCTTTCTCTTGATTTTTTTGGGCTAGGTTTGATATTTATGAGTTCAGTGGTTATATAATTGAACTGAAGGCGAGAGAATTGAGGGAAAATTTTTCTTAATTTTTCCATGTTTTGTTTATTACTAAAGAAAGGAATATTGTACAATCTTCTTCTTTTGATAATGTAAATATTTTACTTTCAAAGGTGGAATTGTTTTAATGTATGTTTAAGTACAACATTTCAGCATAAGGTGTAAGTTCAAACTATGATTCAGATATTTCCTTTCCAACGTTCATTTCACCATATGAAAGAAAAGTTAATGAAGTGGAAAAATCCATTCTCTTCCCTTTTTCCTGTCTCTCATTATTTGGTTTTCCCTACTTAAGTTTTCTTAAGTTACTTCTAGAGAGTTACAAACTTTTAAAGTGCATGGGAGTAGTTTCATGTTGTCAAAGTCGGTCGTCAAGATACTAGAGAGGTTAGTTACTGAAAGAAAAAGCCTGAAACTGGAATCTGGACTTTTGAAACAGGTAAAATAGTATTTAGTGTTTGTGAATTGCATTATTATTTGGCGGGTTGAGGTTTAGGAAGTGAAGTTTTGCTTTTCAGTGGCCAGAACAAGAGATTCAGTTAGCAGAAATTCTTCTGGAAGCAGTGAATTTAGTTGTTTATTAAAGGGTTATTTGGATGGCTGATGAGGAAATGGCTAGGGATGTATTTAATTGATGCAGATCAGAAAAAGAAAATTTAGGGATCATTCTCATGTATATATATATACATATATTTTAATAATATAGGATATCTTTTTTATATTTGTTTATTTGGAAATTAACTAGTTTTCTATCTATAATTTTTCCTGCTTATAAAAAGCAGAAATCCTTGTTATCTGGGGATTTGTTAGCATCATAGTTCTTTCTATTGAGTAATACAATGCATTTAAGGTCTAGGATTACTATTTACTAATAATTTAAAATTAAATGAAGTGAACTTAGTTAATCAGTTCCGGATAATCAGTTATTCAATGAATATGAATTTCAGCTACTTTGCTTCTTTGAATTGTGTGATGCAATTCTATTCAAAGAATATATGAGTCATTCTCAGTAGTTGTTAGTGTAACCCAGCTCTATTTTGTTGAGTTAAAACAGAAATGCCTTTATCTCTGAGTTAACTCCCTTAGTTTTTACCAATCCATAATCCCAATTCAATTCAACATGCTTTTCCCCTGATGTCGTACATTAGTAATGAGCATTAGGTTTGTAATGGTAGGTAGTTGATTTGGAAGTGATTAAAGCAAGTAAAAGAAAAAAAAGACGAAGATTGGTTTCTATGAGCAAGTGAGCATTTGTCTAGGGTTCTGTAGTTAATTGACTTGGGAAATTGTGATGCTAGTTGATGAATTATTTGGGTTGATTTGACATAAGAAGGGAATCAAATGGAGCAGGAAGTCTAGGCTCCATATTGTTTGTTTTGTTTCTTGAAAACCAAAACAATTTATTTCCTTTCTTTTCTTTAACAAATTGTTATATTTTCTTAACTCCATAAAGCTATAATTAAAACCATACAAATAATTGTGCTCGTGATGGAGTGATTCAGTAGGTCAATGATTCAGAGTAGTTGTGGTGGTTATGGAGTTGGTGGTGGGGTGGGGCTGTGGTGGTTGCATGATCACAAGAGTGGTGATGCTGGTGGCAAAAACTTTAGCGATAGCATGTTCATTGTATTGGCAGTGTGACAATGGTGATTAGGTGATAGCGGCAGGGTGTGGTGGAGATGGTGGTAACTCGAACAATGGACAAGTGAAAGCGATGGGGGAATATGGTGTAGTAGTGGTGGCCGTGCCAGAGATGGTGGTGGGGCTTGTTGGAGCACAAACACTGAAAATAGCTGCAAATACTGTCCCTCTCTTTCAGTCTCTTGGAACTGTTTCAAAAAATAAGGCCTCTAAAAAAAATGGAAACTGTTTAGTGAACTGATTCTTAGGATCAAGATGAAGAGCGAAAGATAATAGAGCATTAAAAATGAAGAAAAGCATAGTGGAATAGTAAAACACTTCTTGGCACACATCCCTTAAATTCAAATCAATATACTGAATAGTTAATTGTTGAAATCTTTAGAGTTCAGATGATCACTACAAGAATATGAATTATATATTATAGGAACTCCTGGGAATCTTCTTCATTCTACAAGAATTATCACTTTTCATAAGAAAATAACATGTACTCGAAATGAAAATCCTTGGACTATTAGAAGTTCCCAGAGGATTCTAGATTGAACTGATCAAAGCATAATATTTCAGTTCTTTACATGTTGCTCAAGGATGACAGACTAAAATTGAAAGCTGTTTAATTTGAAATTCCCATAGAAAACAGCAACTGAATTTTTTTCCCTAGTTTGATTTGTCTAAGTACTACTATAGGTAAAAGAATTATGTTTCCGGAAGATAAAAATTATGGAGATTTATGGTCAACGTAGATTTGGGTGTACCTTTTTCCTAATATATCATGCTTAATATGACTGGAACCAAAGTGAAACTGTGCGCAGACTGGTATACATTGTTCCTTTTGATGCAAATCCCTATTCTTCCTATTATTTGCACCAGTCAATAAGTTGATAATTATTTGGTTTGAAGGAGCTTTTTTTTTTTTATATCTGTTCACCATATTCTTTAAGGATAGTTTTTGTAATCTGCTGAAAAAGAAAAAAAGAAAAAAAGAAACAAACTAAAGTGGGCTGGAAAAAGTCATTAACATTATTTATGTGGTGATCGGTGTGGTTTCAGGTCCTAATATTTTGATTTTTTTTAAAGAATATTATTTTGGATTGGAAAGTACTGAGTTTACTTTAACCAGGGTATTAAAAAGCTCCTATCACACAACACATTGCCTGTTATATAATGGGAGTCAAAGGATCTGATTAATTATTTTATGTTCATGTCAATGAATCTGGATTCCTATACGCGGTGCTATAGCACTCACTAATGGCTGTCGCAGGATGTTTCGCTTATTTGGCAATGTCTGTAACAGCCATTACCTTTACATAAATTACCAATATATATTTTTTTTCTAATTGTGTCTATCCCTTTTCTCAGTTGGCCACTCGTTGAAACCTCATCTGTAGATTCTTCTCCTACTTTTATGTCGTTATCTTACTTATTTTGGCATCAGATTTCTTAATATACCTGATTTTTCAATTACAAAGCCTGTGCAAAAATGCTTCTGGCAAAACATGGTAACTTTTGTGGTGGTGATCACCCACTCATTCAAGTAAATCATGTTTCGTTGTTCAATAAAATGTTCTTTTAGGTATTTATTGTGTTGGTGTTTTGATATTCAGTGAAATTCTTAATTTTAATATCGTGTTTCGTCTTTTTTTGTTTTTATTTTTTAAGGGTAAATTACTCTCACCCCCTCAGGTTTGACCTAATTCGCTAGTCAATCTCTGCTTTTTCAAAAACACATTAAAGCTTGAAAATGTCAACTATTTAATTATTCTGTCCAAAAATCAATTAATTTTGGCTACTAATACAGGAGAAAAGTAAAAAATACTCTAATATATCACAGTGTTGTTAAACGCGCATGCCTAGGCTCAAGGTGTAATCAGGTGCAGCCTCTGCACCTTGGATACACCTAGGTGAGGTGCATACTGTGCCTTGAGGCGCGATATGGGCTTAGATGCACCTGGATTTTTTTTTCCACAGATTTTTACTGCTTTCACAAATATTTTCATTTTGATTTTAAAAACTGAATTTTCCTAATAGAAACCTAATAAGAAAAGGAACTTTTGATCTTCCCTTATCTATTGAAAGTTGAATCCTAATACAAAAAGGATACTTCCCTTATTTACTACAAAAAAACCCACATAAAAAGAAATTGAGAACTCAAAAATGATTTTTTTCCTAATAGATATTTTGGTCCAGATTTTAAAAATTTAATATTCCTAATGGAGTCCTAATAAAAAAAGGAACTTACAAAAAGGGGACTTTCCTTGTTTAAAAAAAAAAAGCTAATATAATTTATTTATTTTTCTTTTACATGTACGAGTTAATGTGATTAGGATCTATTTTATACCTTATTATGGATGTTAGTGTAATTAGGATTTATTTTATACCTTATTGTTCAACTAGGAAACATATTTTTCTTTTTTTAGTCGATGTGCACCTAGTTTCCACCGGGCATTCTCCTAGCATTGTGCCTTGCACCTCAGGCTCCAGGATCCTTTGCTCCTTAGTGCGCCTTGGGCCTTTAACAACTCTGATTTATCAGCAGAACTCCCCCTTAGATGATATATAGGAAGGTTTTGGAAAGTGAACAACACTTCTAAACCACCCGATCATAAAAAAATAAGTATTTCAAATCCAAGAAAACTCTCTCAAGTGCTATATAGGGGAGAGTTTTGTTGATAGTTTGACTTTTTCCTTGCAATTAACCTCCAAAATCCCTTATTTCTGACGGAAGGATTAAATAATTGATTTTTTGAACCTTAGGCTTTCTTTGGTATGTTTTTGTGTGAGAAAGTAAAAGACAATTTTTAATCCATAAGATAGAAAAAGAAAGGAAAGAAATGATAAATAAATACTTCTTATTTGGAAGTTCAAGGAATAAGAAATAATATTAGTTATTAAGGGTAAAATAGAAAGACAATTTTTAATCCATGAGTTAGAAAAATAAATGATAAATAAATACTTCTTATTTGTAAGTTTAAGGAATAAGAAATAATATTAATTATTAAGGGTAAAATAATGTTATTTAAATGATATTTTTAGTAATAAGTAGGGGAAATCTCTTATTCCCTCAATTTTAAAAGGAAACGAAATGCTTTCTCCGTTTTTTTTATCTGTCGTTTTAGAAATTCACTCATTTACATTTTTAATTGTCGTTTTAAATTTCTAAAACAATATTTATCCATTTTTTCTTACTTTATCCTTATAGTATTCAATTAGAATACAATAACTTAATTTAAGATAAGGTTAAGGATATAAGGTTAAATAAGTCATTTTGAATCTAATTAATAAGTGTCTTAATATGTGTGCAAAAATTTAAATGACAGATAAAAAAACGGAGGGAGTGCATATTTAAGGGGATAACTAATCCCTTAATATCCTTTTTTGTCTAATTTAATTAAACTCCCAAACATTAGATAACTCTTATTCCACCCTATTTTCCTTTCCTTTTCTTTCTTATTCCAACTCTCAAAGAGGGTCTTAGAGACTAAATAATGTATTTTTTCAAAAACAGGACCGACTGTTGTGAAGTTCAAAATAATTTACCCTCTTCTCCAAAATCTTGGCAACTGCAACCAATTTGACCTGATTCGACAACAGTATGACAATTCTGTTATATGAAACTCTGGGCTTAACCTTTTTTTTTTTTTACAGGAATTACTCGAGTTTTCTTTGGATCTGATTTTGTGACTGTAACAAAATCAGATGATGCTTCTTGGGATTTTCTAAAGCCTGAAATATTTGCTGCAATAATGGACTTCTATTCTTCTAGGCAGCCATTGTTTCTGGACTCGCAAACTGCAGCAGCAAAGGACACAGCTATTCATGAGGTGCATCTTTAGTTCACTGATTGATTGAAACTTGTAGAAAAAGTGTCAAATTGGTATTATTAGATTCTTCCACATTCTTGAAACTTAAATTTCTAAAATGGTTTAGCATTTAACTTATATTATGTGTTTAACTATAAGATTTTCCTTTAGGTGTTAATATATTAAAGCATATTAGCCAAAGTTTAACTAATATGACTAGCCTGAAAAATCTTTGAATCTTGATTTTAATTCTGTGGAGGAGTAAATATCTGGATGCATAGCCATTGATACCCAGTTCCCTGGGTATAAGCACTTGAACTGGATTTTTTATTGATTTGGTCCCATAAGCAATAGCAGGGATGGCAGCAGATCTATAGTAAAAGAAGCTGCCAGAAGCATTGATAAACTGCTCTATGAAATTCTAAGATAAAAATCATTTAGACAGGTAAAAATGTAACAAGTCCATGATTTTCCAAAAAAACAGTAATTAGTCAAACATAGCTGAAAAGTGCATTTGTAGTTTTTTACTGTGTTTGGAAGATCATTGCCAAACACACTTGTTTGATACATCTCCAAATACACTGGGTTGAAGCGAATAGTTGGATCAATAGAGATCAAAATTATTATACTTGCTAATGCAGTTCACTTGTTCATTGAGCTGTCCTGCTAATGCCAATCAATATGCTCTTCAGTGACTTAATGTTATTTATGGATGCTTTCATCCATTTTGAGCCTATTTCATGTGATAGAATTGTTTTTTATTTGGGTTGATATCATGCCACCTGAAATATTATATAGTGTATCACTGAAGGAGCTTAGTAAAACAACTGATTCAGCACTGGAACTTTTGGAGGATATAATTGCTTATTTTAAAATTATCTTTGAAGTATTTAATTCTGTATAAATCTCTAAATATGAAAAATTAATGCTTTCTCATGCAGGATGACTCAGAAACAGTTGCAATGATTAAAGAATTGCTGGAGACTCGTATTCGACCAGCAGTGCAAGATGATGGTGGAGATATTGAGTATCGGGGATTTAATCTGTAGGTTTCCCTTCTTTTGGTATAATTTGTTGAGCATTGAGTAATAATCTGTTTTGCCACTCACCATCTATTGAAATTTTGTTTGCTTTCTTCAGAGAAACTGGAATAGTTAAGCTGAGAATGCAAGGAGCATGCAGTGGCTGTCCAAGCTCATCGGTTACTCTGAAATCTGGAATTGAAAATATGCTGATGCATTATGTATCAGAGGTAATAAGTGACAATCATGATTTTGGATTTCTAAAATTTTATGGCTTATATTACTAGCCTGACATCTTTGCATGATCTTGAAGTTGTTGTCTTGCATAGTTAGCTGTAAAAGACTTGGCAATTAGGCAATCTACAAGCTCTATTATATTTGGGTGAAGAGAGACAAACTGAAGTTGAATGAAGCCATTATAAACATCTTTTGAGAAATGCAAGTGAAATGGAACTTGTATCTGTAACACTGAATTAAATCAAGCATAAATGTACTAGGATAAAGTAATGCCCTTTAAAATTTTCCTGATGACATAAGCATATAATCACAAGTATTAAAACTTAATAGTGGGTCAACACATTTTTTTTTTTTTTGGACCAGAGCATTGAAAACCTGATAGGGTTAGCTTGGTGAATTGTGTTATTAGCTCTTGAATGAAAGGAAGGAGGATTATGATAAATTCGAGTTTAGAAACTCCTGGCTTTGAAAACTGTTAATTAGTGCTTGGAGCCCCAAATTTAAGGCAGAAAGAGGGCCACCAAGGAGTGATTCTGTAATCATCCCTTTCAGCATAAGTTTTGGTTCTATTGTTCCTGGTGTGTCATGGCTGGATATGAAGAGCCTGCTTAGAAGGGTGATTAAGTGCATGTTTGGCACAGCTTATAAAAAGGAAAAAACAGTTTTTTTGGGTGAGAAACTGATTTTGGCTCAGTTTATAGTGTTTGGTAAATATCAAAATTAATAAAAGCAATTTTCTGGATAGTTAAAATTCAACTATTTGGATAAGTTAGAAATTGAATTTTTTCAAGATAGCTGAATTTTATATTAAATGCGTAGCTAATTTTAAAAAAATTAGTGGACAAAAATACCCTTATGAGTTTATAAACAGTTTTTATATTGTATTTTACCAAACACAAATATACAGTTAATTGTTTTTGAAAGTATCATTTTTAGAAATAGAACTTTTTCTCATATGAAAAGCTATTTTCATAAGCTGTGCCAAACTAGCCCTAAATGCCTTTAGAAAGTGAAATTATGTGTTCGAGAATTTCAGTGCACACTACCAATAAACAACACAAAAAAAAGTGTGCACAACATTTATATGTGCTTGCAAACTGCTAATTATCTTGCTTGGTGATTTCTTTCCTCTTTTGTTATTGCCCTATTGTTTAACATAGGGTGTGGTTGAAAAATTTTTCTGTGGCCCATGGTTATTGCCACAATTCTTAGCATCACTTTATGTTTCTTGCCTGTCTGTTTATAAAAATCATGTAAAAATATGCAGGTGAAAGGAGTGGAACAAGAATTAGATACCGAAGATGAGGATACAGCGATGGCTGGCCAGATGGAGTAGTTTTAATTCTCCTCTTCTATTCAGATATATAGAGGATTTATATGCCTCCCTGTACAGGAGCAAATAAAGTTTGCGCATTAAACTTGCTTTTTTTTATCAGTAGAGTACGTTACTTCTGCCTTCCCTGTACCGTAAGTTTAATTCTAGTGCAAGAGTAAAACTATGGAGTTCACACATTTTTGGCTCGTCTTTGAATAAGATTTTCTATGGTTAACATTTTCTGCAGACTGAATCATTCTGTTTCTTCTCTCTGTTTGGCATGAATATAAAAATTATAGATTTTTCATGTTTAATGCAGTTTCTGTTGATATTCCCATGAGTTGATCTAATCAATTGATTTGATATGTTAAATTCTATTTGAGCATTTGAATTATTTCCGGAATTGGACTCTTCTTTTTCCATCTATGAGGTGCTTAAAGGAAAGGGATGGAGGGAAAAGATGCATAGGCTGAGCAGTTTTGTTGGGCTGAAGCTCATGGTTAAAGGATTAGAATAGTGCATATAGTAGGTTTCCAGTCCTATGAAAATTTGATGTTAACAAGTGGATACGTTTGGAGAATCAGTCGTTAGACGTGAATTTAAAAGCAAGTGTTAAAAATTCAGTAACATACTAAAGGTTGATAGTTCCACTCTCACTTGTAGTCATTTGCGGATAAGCTTTAAAGTTTAGGATATGTTTGGTGGGGGAATAGAATTTTATTTCGAGAATATAATTTCATTTTTTGCTGTGGTATACAAATAATTAAAGGTGTAAATGAGTCGAGCAGTTTACGAGCGATTTGATGTTCGACTCGATAAAAATTTATTTTTATTTAATTTATTTTATAAATGAGTCGAATTTAGTTAAAATTAAATTTAGCTCGATTAAGGTCGTGAAATAATTCAGATATAAGTTCATGAAAATACTTGTGAATAAGTTTGTGAATAATTTAATTATAATTATTATTATTATAATAATAATTATTAGCCTAATAGTTTAGCATTTTGGAAAATATATTTCAACTTTTGGCATTTTAGAAAGTATATTTTAACACTCATAATTTTTTTAGTAATTCAATTTAATTAAATTACAGATATTCATTATTTTCATTATTTTCTTATATATTCACTTTAAATATTTTTAAAAGAAAAACATTATAATTTAATTATATTTTTAATTTTTAATTAAAATTATTCTTTATTAAAAAAATTATTATTATTATATTTTCTTAACAATAAAATATAATATTTATTTATTTAAACCATAAGTCATATATATTTTGATTGTTGGACTAGCCGGTAGTATAAATATATAAAATATATACTTAAATAATTTGGTAATATTATATAATTATTATTATTTTTTTAAAATCAATACTACAATAAATTTTAGAAAGATAAATAACTTTTAAATAAGTATTATATAATTATAATTATATTTTTATAATTTTATAGAGTTTAAGATTAAGATTTTATTAGCATTTACTATTTTTTTCTATAAAATGACCTAATATATTAACTTCTTGACATTTTGAAAATATATTAACTTCTCCTGACAAATAACTCATTATACTAGTATACTTTTCCGTCTTATTTTATCATTAGTTAACTCTAAAATAGTCAACAAGAATTATAAAAAGTCAAAAATATATTTATCCTTTATTTTTAATTAAATATATTTTGTTTTTACTTTAAAAAATATTTTCACATTTTTTGACAAATTTGAAAATAAAAAATAAATAAAAATATTTTTTATTTTTTATTTTAAAAAAATAATTTAAAAAGAAATTATATTTCTTAAATTTTTTAATACAAATAAAAAATTTATTTTCATATTTTTGATAAATTTAAAAATAAAAAGTAAAAATAAAAAATATTTTTTATTTTTTAAAAATAAAATAAAAAATATTTTTATTTATTTTATTTTCAAAGTTGTCAAAAAATATAAAAATATATTTTTTAACCCTAAAAAAAATTTTAAAGCAAAAATAAGATTTAATTAATTAAAAATAAAGGACAAGAATATTTCTATCTTTTTATTACTTTTGTTAACCATTTTAGAATTGACTAATAATAAAATTTGATGAAATAATTTAATAGTATATTGTTACATTTATTGGGGGAGACTTAATATATTTTTAAAAAGTCAGAGATGAGTTAGTATATTGTTTCATTCTATAAAAAAGAAATTGTAATTAAACTTATGATCTAATCTTCTAATTTTTAAAAATATCTTTTATATTAATTAACGTTTTTGAGATATTTATAGCATTTAATTTTATGATTAGATTTTTTATATTAATTAGATGTTTTTAATTATTATGTTTTTTTATTATAATTAATTTATTAAAAATAAATATTTAGGAAGTTGAATATACTACTTAGCTGTAAATGAGTTATAAATAAGTTGAGTTCGAACTCGTGACTCACTTAATTGTAATAAATTAATGAGTTGAACTCGATTATAATTTATAAATAAATTTTGGATAAACTGAGTTCAATCTCAGCTCGAACTTATTTAATAATTAAATGAGTCGAGTTTAAATATGATTTTCAATCTTGACTTAAAACTTGAGTTTAAATTTGGACTCAAAAAAATTATCGAACTAGGTTTGAACAAGTTTAAATTACTAAGATTTGGAAAAAGGATAAAAAGAAAAAAATTATGGTTTGTTGAATACCATAATAAGATTTTAAATTAAGAAAAATAAAAATTATAAATTAGCACTTTAATAATAAAAAAAATAGCTAAAAATATTTATATAAAATTATTTTTAAGAATTAAGAAACTTATCTGACTAAAAAAAATATCCAACAATAAAATAATAGATTTTCAAAAATTCACACCAGCTGCGTAATTTTTCCCATTATAAATGATGTTATATTTTATCTCAGCCAAGATGGTATTGGAGGATTGAACCTTGCGAAAATAATAATAATAATAATAAAAAGGAACGAAAAGTAAACTGAATACGTTGGTTAAGGAGACATTAAAATAATTAATGGATTAACTCTTAGATGTCTAGACAAGAAGCTACAGTAGAGCATAGAATTTTGGAATAACAGACAAATAAAGCTTTATTTTCATATTCACAATTTTTCTATTGATAATTTTAGAAATTTGCTAAAAAAATGTGTAATTATATAATATTACTAGTTTGGAAATAATTTTTAAATTAACAATTATATATATTTTTTAAGAAAAAAAAAATTATATCCTTAATGTAACACTAGAATTTTTAATTATTTTAAAAAATCTTATTTTATGATTTTTTATTATTTTAAGAATATTTAACTAAAGTAATAAATATAAAAATATTTTTATTTTTATAAATTTTAATTGAATTTTCAAATATTTTATTAATTAATTATTTTAATAAATAATTATTTGTAGTTGCAAAAATATGACTATTATGAAATTTAGATAAATAATTTTAAGGCTTGATTAATAATTTTAAAAATTTGAAATTATTGTATTATTATTATTGTTTATTTAATTTTAAATGAGAGCAATATTGTAAGGAATATTTTCTCAAGATTTTTTTAAAAAATATAATAAATTATTATTATTATTATTATTATATATGCAATTCTAGAACAGAAGGAAAGGAAATCAGACAGAAAAAAGAGAGAGAGGGTCTGTCCAGCAAAAAGATGTCGTTTGGCATCCAGGGGGGTTATATGTGCCACACAGGGAGACTTGCCAAGCGCCGATGAGTTGTCTAGTGAAGTCTCGTCACTGGACGCCGTGCAAGCGCTGTCCAACGGCTTGAAAAAAATATTTTTAAATTTTGTACTTTATTAAATTTTTATGCTACGTAATTGCTATAGATACTACAAATTTGATATTTAAGCAAACTGGTTGATAACTATAGCAAAATTATAGGGTATTACATTTTACTTAAATAAATTCGTTTTCGAATTTAAATTAATATGTATTTTATTACTGAAGCAGAAATGAATACTTTGTCCATATATTTTGTTTACTTTTTCATATGCATTGATTGATTTCTCCATAATACTTTAACCATAAAATTTTTTTTATTGCATAATTGTCTGATTTGATGATCCATAATCTCTATCGGTATCTCCTCATATGTCAAGTCTTCATCTATTTCAATGTCATATAGTTTCAATATGTGCGATGGATCAAGTACATATTTTCGAAGCATGTATATATGAAACACCGAATGCACGTGACTTAAATTAGGTGGAAGAGTCAATCAGTATGTAATATTGCCCGATCTTTTCAAGGATCTCAAATGGCCCAACATATCTAGGTGACAGTTTATCCTTTTTTCTGAATCTTATTACACCTTTCCTAAGTGAAATTTTAAGGAAAACATGATCACCTTCTGTGAAATGCACATATTTCCTCTTCAGATCAACATAACTCTTCTGTCTATTGAAGATAGTCTTCATTCGTTCTTTAATAATAGGCACTTTTTACATCGTTTCTTTAATTAATTATGGGCCTTCCAAATACTTTTTTCCTGGTTCCACCCAACAAACTGGAGACCGACATTTCCTGCCATACAGTGCTTTATAAGGAGCCATCCCGATTGAGGAATGATAACTGCTGTTGTAGGAGAATTCAATCAATGACAGATATTGATCCCAATTGCCTTTGAAATCCAAAATACATAACCGTAGCATGTCCTCCAGTGTTTGTATGGTCCGTTCTGACTGACCATCTGTTTGAGGGTGAAAAGCTGTGCTGAAACATAGCTGTGTACCCAGTGCTTTTTAAAATTTCTGCCAAAATCTCGAAGTGAACTGTGTCCCTCTATCAGAAATAATCACCAGTGGCACTCCATGAAGCCGTACAATCTTGTCAACATATAGCTAGGCATACTGTGCTGCAGTATAACTATTTTTCACTTCAAGAAAATGAGCAGATTTCGTTAGTCGATTCACTATTACCAAAATAGAATCATAACCTCGTGAAGTCTTCGGTAAACCAACCACAAAATCCATGGTGACTTGCTCCCATTTCCACTTTGGTAACTCTATTTCCTGTAGCAAGCCAGATGACTTATGGTGTTCAAACATAACCTACTAACAGGCTAAGCAAGAAGACACAAACTTAGCTATATCTCTCTTCATATTAGGCCACCAGTAGAACTCTTTCAAATCATGGTACATTTTCGTAATTCCAGGATGAACATTATAGTAGGCATAATGGGCTTTTTCATAATCCGCTCCCGTAATCCATCAATATCTGGTACACACAGCCATTTCCCATACTTCAATATTCCATCCTTAACTATAAACTCTGAGGCCTTACCAAATTGAACATCCTTTTTTAATTTCAGAAAATAAGGATCCCTATCCTGTTTTGCCTTAATATCATCAATCAATGTTGGCTTAACCCGAAATTGGGCTATCAGAGTCTGGTTTCGATCCTGTGATCCCAATTCCAACTCAATTCCCATATCAATTAATTCTTTCATATCTTGGATCAATGGCCTTCTTGTATCTAAAATGTGAGTTAAACTTCCCATTGATTTCAGGCTTAAAGCATCCGTCATAGCATTGGCTTTACCCGGATGATATAATATCTCACAATCATAATTTTTTAGCAATTTAACCCATCTTTGCTGTCAAAGATTTAAATCCTTCTGCTGCAGAATAAACTGTAAGCTTTTATGATTAGTATAAATCTCACATTTGACCCCATATAAATAATGCCTCCAGATCTTCAATGCAAAAATCACTGCAGCCATCTCCAAGTCATGTGTAAGATAATTCATCTCATGGTTCTTTAATTGTCGTGAAGCAAAAGTAATAAACCTTTTATTCTATATAAGAACACAACCTAATTTGACTCTGGATGCATCACAATACATTGTGAATTTATTAGTCTCCGTTGGCAAGGCTAACACCGGAGCAATTGTGAGACAGGATTTCAAAGTCTGAAAGCTCTTTTCACAATCATTTGTCCACTGGAACTTCTCCTGTTTCCTGGTCAATCTGGTCAATGGAGCATCAATCTTAGAAAAATCATTCACAAACCGCCTATAGTATCCAGCCATACCAAGAAAACTGTGTATTTTTGTAATATTGGTAGGCCAGGGCCAATTAGCAACAGCTTCAACTTTCTGAGGATCAACCTTAATACCCTTCTTACAAACCACATGGCCCAGAAAACATACTTCAGTCAACCAAAATGACATTTCGACAATTTAACATATAACTGATGCTCCCGTAGTGTCTGAAACACTGTTCTCAGGTGCTCTGCTTGTTCTACTTCGCTTTTAGAATAAATAAGTATGTCATCAATAAACACAATGACAAACTTATCCAAATAAGGCTTGAAGACCCGATTCATCAAATCCATAAATACTGCTGGAGCATTAGTTAACTCTAAAGGCAACACCAAGAATTCATAGTGTCCATATCGGATTCTAAAAGCTGTCTTGGGTACATCTTCCTTCTTAATCCACAACTGATGATTGATACCCAGATCTCAAATCAATTTTGGAGAAGTGACTGACACCTTAAAACTGATCAAACAAATCATCAATCCGTGGCAGAGGATACTTATTCTTAACAACCACCTTATTCGGCTGCCTATAATTAATGCACATCCGCAATGAGCTATCCTTCTTTTTAACAAATAATACCGAAGCACCCCAAAGAGAACTACTCGGTTTGATAAATTCCTTATCCAATAATTCCTACAATTGCACCTTTAACTCCTTTAATTCTGTAGGTGCCATTCTGTAGGAAGGAATGGATATCGGGTCAGTGCCGTGATACACCATAATTTCAAACTCAATCTCCCTTTCTGGGGGTAGCCTTGACAAATCTTCTGGAAAAACATTAGGAAATTCTCTGACAACAAGTATCTGATCAATTCTTGTTTGGAGCCTTTTGAAACATCTACCACATGTGCTAAGAAAGCAGAATAACCCTTCCTTAACATTTTTTTAGTCCGAATAACAGAAATAAGATTGATACCAGTTTCACGTCTATCACCTTGGAATTGAAATTCTGCTTGTCTTTCTGGCTGAAATTTAATCTTCTTTTCATAGCAGTCAATTACTGCATGATGAGCTGTTAAGCAGTCCATTCCCAATATAACATCAAGCTCAAGCACAGGCAATTCTACCAAATTGGCATGCAAAATATTATTCTTAATTTCTACTTTACAACCCGAGTAATAATATTTTACTTCTACACTCTCCCCCATAGGTGTGAATATCTCTAATGGAATGATCATTAGTTGCCTCTCCATTTTCAATTTAGGTGCAAACATAGGTGATACAAATGAATGTGTGGCACCTGAATCAAACAATACTTGTGCTATTTCATTCTGAATTAAGATCATACCCGTCACTGTATTATCTGCTCTCTGGGCTTCCTATGTATTTACTGCAAAAACTTGCCCATGTCCTCTCCTTGTAGGAGCCTGACTGCTATTTCGAATTTGCCCTCTGCCTCTGCCTCTACCTCTGCCTATAACCGCTCTGCTATCATTCTGACTCATCTGAATTGTCGGCTGTGATATTATTGAAATAGGCTACTTCTCACTCCACATTTGGCAATTCTTAATAAAATGCCCCTGTTGACCACATTTAAGACAGGCACCAAATTGACGTCTACATTCTTCTCCATGCCTCTTACCACAAAAACCACATACAAGTATACCGGGCATCTGTGTCATAGGTCTGGATGAACCCTGAGAAAAACTAGAAGCTGACTGTGCTGAGCACCTCTACTCTGACTCCTCCTCCTCTGACTACTAGACTGGGGTCTCTGCTCTATTTTGGATTCTGTCTCTGTTTGTTTTTGCTGAGAACTTCCCTCTCCTCTTTTAATATGAACACTGGATCCCCTTTTTCTCTTATGTTCCCTCTTTGCCCTCTTTGATTTATACTTCTCTTCCATATGATTAGCTTTATGAATAATCATCGCCAGAGAAGTGAATTCTGTAGATAACAGAGCATTATGCAATGATGCATGCAATCCCCTTCTAAACGAACTGATAAGATCAGCTTCTGTAGGTGCTATCCTAGTGGCATATCTATTCAGTCGAATAAATTCATCTGCATGCTCCTCTACATTTTTTTTTGCCTTGCTTTAGCTGCTCAAACTGTATAATATTTCTGGTTTTCACTCCTTTTGTAAGAAATTCATTTAGCAAGGCTTGTCTGAACTGAGCCCAAGTAGAAGGATGATCATTGTATAGTTGAGGCTCCATGTGTCTGGCAAACCAAGTCCATGCCTTCCCTTTCAATAATAAACCAACCAACTCAACAGCTCTAGTATCAAAATAAGGTAGCTGCCTGACCACCTTCTCAATCTACTCCAAGAAATCTATGGGCTCCTCTCCTTTGTCTCCTTTAAACTCAGGTAAATTTAAGTTCAGAAAATTAAACATATTGACCCTGCCTTCATCTATATTTCGGCGGCCCTCCTGGACAATTACTGGCAGTACTGGAGCTGGAATAGGTGCAGCTGGTGGAACAACTGGTGCTGCAGGGGGTGGCACCGCTGGTGGTACTGGTGGCCTCTAATGAGTGGCTAAGATGTCTGAGAGACATTGAGAATGAACTTCAAAACCATAATATGACAGAGATAGAGAGATTAGCAGAGAGGCAGAGGTGGCCTCTAATGAGTCATTAGTTAGGGAGGAGATAGAAGAACCTCCCAGTTCCCGATGAAGGACAGAGGATACCAGAGGAAGTGAGGATCCTTGGAGAGCAAAAATTATGCAGGGGGTGTTATAATTACATAAAGAAATACAGGAATTGAGAAGGGAAAGACAGGCAGTGTCGCCACTCCATATTGGGCAATTCTTAATAAAATGCCCTTGTTGACCATATTGGAGACAGGCACTAGACTGCCATATGCATTTCTCTCCATGCCTCTTATCACAAAAATCACATACAAGTATACTAGGCATTTGTGTCAAAGGTCTGGATGAACCCTGAGAAAAATCAGAAGCTGACTGTGCTAGAATGCCTCTACTCTGACTCCTCATCCTTTGACTACTAGACTGGGGTCTCTGCTCCATTTTGGATCCTGTCTCTGTTTGCTTTTCCTGAGAACTTCCCTCTCCTCTTTTACTCTGAACACTGGTCCCCTTTTTCTCTTATGTTCCCTCTTTGCCCTCTCTGATTTATACTTCTCTTTCATCTGATTAGCTTTATCAATAATCATCGTCAGAGAAGTGAATTCTGTAGATAACAGAGCATTATGCAATGATGCATGCAGTCCCCTTCTGAACCAACTGATAAGATAAGCTTTTGTAGGTGCTATCCTGGTGGCATATCTACTTAGCCGAATAAATTCATCTGTATACTCCTCTACATTTTTTTTTGCCTTGCTTTAGCTGCTCAAACTGTATAATATTTCTGGTTTTCACTCCTTTTGTAAGAAATTCATTTAGCAAGGCTTGTCTGAACTAAGCCCAAGTAGAAGGATGATCATTGTATAGTCAAGGCTCCATGTGTCTGGCAAACCAAGTCCATGCCTTCCCTTTCAATAATAAACCAACCAACTCAACAGCTCTAGTATCAAAATAAGGTAGCCGCCTCACCACCTTCTCAATCTACTCCAAGAAATCTATGGGCTCCTCTCCTCTGTCTCCTTTAAACTCAGGTAAATTTAAGTTCAGAAAATTAAACATATTGACCCCGCCTTCATCTATATTTCGGTGGCCCTCCTGGACAACAGGCTCTTCAGGAACAATTACTGGTAGTACTGGAGCTGGAATAGGTGCAGCTGGTGGAATAGCTGCTGCTGCAGAGGGTGGCACCGCTGATGGAGCTGGTGGCTTCTAATGAGTGGCTAAGATGTCTGAGAGACAGCGGGAATGAACTTCAAAACCAAAACATGATAGAGATAGAGAGATTAGCAGAGAGGCAGAGGTTGCCTTTAATGAGTCATTGGTTAGGGAGGAGATAAAAGAACCTCCCAGTTCCCGACGGAGGACAGAGGATACCAGGAGAAGTGAGGATCCTTAGAGAACAGAAATTATGCAGGGGTGTTAGAATTACGCAGAGAAAAATAGGAATTGAGAAGGGAAAGACAGGCAGTGCCGCCATTCCACATTGGGCAATTCTTAATAAAATGCCCCTGTTGACCACATTTGAGACAGGCACCAGACTGCCGTCTGCATTCCTTTCCATGCCTATTACCACAAAAACCACATACAAGTATATTGGGCATCTATGTCATTGGTCTGGATGAACCTTGAGAAAAACCAGAAGCTAATTATGCTGGAGCACCTTTACTCTGACTCCTCCTTCTTTGACTATTAGACTGGGGTCTCTACTCTATTTTGGATCCTGTCTTTGTTTGCTTTTGCTGAGAACTTCCCTCTCCTCTTTTACTCTGAACACTGGATCCCCTTTTTATCTTATGTTCCCTCTTTGCCCTCTTTGATTTATACTTCTCTTCCATCTGATTAGCTTTATCAATAATCATCATCAGAGAAGTGAATTCTGTAGATAACAGAGCATTATGCAATAATGCATGCAGTCCCCTTCTGAACCAACTGATAAGATCAACTTCTGTAGGTGCTATCCTGGTAGCATATCTACTCAGCCAAATAAATTCATCTGCATACTCCTCTACATTTCTGTTGCCCTGCTCTAGCTGCTCAAATTATATATCTGGTTTTCACTCATTCTGTAAGCAATTCATTTAGCAAGGCTTGTTTGAACTGAGCCCAAGTAGGAGGATGATCACTGTATAGTCGAGGCTCCATGTGTCTGGCAAACCAAGTCCATGCCTTCCCTTTCAGTAATAAACCAACCAACTCAACAGCTCTAGTATCAGAACAAGGTAGCCTCCTCACCACCTTCTTAATCTACTCCAAAAAATCCATGGGCTCCTCTCCTCTGTCTCCCTTAAACTCAGGTAAATTTAACTTCACAATATTAAACATACTGACCCCGCCTTCATCTATATTTTGGTGGCCCTCCTGGACAACAGGCTCTTTAGGAACAATTATTGGCAGTATTGGAGCTGGAATAGGTGCAGCTGGTGGAACAGCTGGTGCTGCAGGGGGCGGCACCGCTGGTGGTGCAGGTGGCGACACTGCCTGTCTTTCCTTTCTCAATTCCTATATTTCTCTGCGTAATTCTAACACCCCTGCATAATTTTTGCTCTCTAAGGATCCTCACTTCCCCTGGTATCCTCTGTCCTTCGTCAAAAACTTGGAGGTTCTTCTGTCTCCTCCCTAACCAATGACACATTAGATGCCACCTCTGCCTCTCTGCTAATCTCTTTGTCTCTATCATGTTCTAGTTATGAAGTTCATTCCCGCTGTCTCTCAAACATCTTAGCCACTATAAGAAACAAAATCAACAATTTAGCACGATACAAAAACATATAATACACATATACTTGACGAATACAACAAAAGACAAACAAGAATTCCTATGCTCCATGGTTTACCTATGTCCTATTAACACTGTATCTAATTACTATTCATATAACCCTATACTCTGATACCACCTTTGCAAGTCCCAAAATTGAAATATGACGGTCCTAGGATGCAGGAATTGCTAGAGGAGACCGACACTCGTAGAACCCAATTACAATTCCAATTATCATCTTAAAATTACCCAATTAAAATTATACTATTATGTATTCTATAATTCTACAGTCTATCATTCTGTCATTGTAATTATTTACCACACATGCCATAATTATAATTAATCTCCATATAATATTATAAATCTATTTATACAATCTATCTATAACCATTTACATGTCCATGGAGCTATTAGAGTAAAATACATAAGACAGGTTTAAAATAATTATACTGCCAACAATATATTGCTAGTTTCGCAGAGAAAGATAATTCTAGAACTCGCTCACTACTCCTGACCTGAAAAATGTTCAACAACTATAGAATGAGTATAAAAATACTCAGTGAATCTAATATACATCATATCATAAATAAAGGTTTGGGTAACCAATAAGATAAACAGATAAGCAATTATCGGTTAACAGGTTTTGCACACCAATTACAGAAGAAATATATTAGGTAACAAATAGTAGACTATATCCAATAAATAGGTCAATCAATATACAAATCATATAGATAAGACATATATTGGGTCTTAACACATTTAACCATATATAATTCTCATGTAAGTTACATAAGGCAGGCCAAGCCTTATGGCTAGGATATTAACCCTTTCTAGTTAGGGTCCATGATATACATTGTACAAAATATCGACGGTATTTATCCACTACCCCGTTGGTAAGATAGCTCTGTCAAGTCAATAAATAATCAAACAATAGGATGGAAATAAAACAATGGATATCAATAGGAATCAAATAACTTATCAATAATCAAATGGATTGCAAATTAACCAATCGGTTCTATCAATCATTTACATATAAACAATGGAAGCTATATTTAGAATGGCAATATGTATGGCAAACAAGTATAAGTTGGACAATAAGGTAGTCATTCGATGTCAATTACGTTGGCACAATTGGCTAGCCAATGTCACTGGTGATGATGGCATTGACTTGGTAGGCTAATGGAATATTCATTGAGGTATTTTGTCGAATACGTGGTGTGCAACTTTCATAAGGCTTTTTGGCAAGGTTTTGGTGTAATATCAGCATTGTCCAAATATCAAACAACAAATACACAATATGGCCAATATAATAAGCAAAAGATATCCAACAATAACAAAGCACAAAGGATCAAATTGGCTTGGAATTCAAGGGGAAAACCAAGCAAAATTTCAAAGGAAACAAAGTAAGGTAGGTTCGGCCAAAATATGGCCATACAATAATGGATTCCAAAATTCAATTTATGACATTAGGCATATAATATGATATATATTAAACTCACCTAAGGCTTCTAATTGCCAAAATTAAACTTGTTTCCTCAAATTCTTCAAAGGAAGCAAAAATGACAATCTTGATCTTCCTTTGTTTCTACACCAAAACTATTATTTCTATACCAAAACTATCACCAAATTAGCTTCCAATAGTTACAATTAATCATATTCTAACCTAATGATGTATTAAAGATGACTAATTTAGGGTTTAGTATTTTACATATTCAAATTAGGATTTTAATTTGGGAATTTCTATCAATTGATGTAATCTAATACTAAACCCATCTAATTCAACATCTAAAATATCTAATTAACTTAAACAAATAAAGAAATCATCAAATTACCTCAATATGACAAAGTGGTCAAATTCCCCCTTTGAAGAATAGATTTCTTTTGGTTTTTTGATGAATTTGGTATGGTACTAGGTTAATTTGATGGAGAAATCAAGTTTTCTATAGGTTTTCTTCACAAATTGGCTTGAAAATTGATGGAGAAATGGACATATGTGGTTCAGCCTAAATGGAGAGAAGAAGAAAGATGGCTAAGGCATGATATTTATAGGTGGAAGTTATAGAAATTATGTTTTCAGCCCAAAACTTTTATTATTTATATTTTTGCCCCAAAGCTTTTTATAATTAATTATGTCAATTCTGTTTAGTTTTAGATTTCAAAGTAGGGAGTGAATAAGCTTTTTTTAGTTGTAGTTTATCATTATACAACTTTCAGAATAATTCTGAGTCCTAGACAGTAAGTTTCCCAAAATGCTCATAAAGTTTCACTTATTTATGATTTTGCCATTCTATTGATTTTTCATCATCCTTATTACTTTTCCATACTTTCTTTATATGATTAACTACTATTATTCTTGATCTTTCATTATCCATGAGTCTGAGAAAAATATTCTTAAATTTAATACTGTATTAAATCCTTATGTTGCACAATTGCTACCAATACTACAGGTTCGATACTTAACGAAACTGCTTAATAACTCTAGCAAAATTTCAGGGTATTACAACTGGACCAATTAAATTCTAGGATAAATCTGACTATAACCTTTCCTAGATAACAACAACTGATCTAACAAGACTAATTCCACAAACTTCAACCATCCAAGATTAATCCTTAGACCTAAACTGAACATGGTTTAAACCAGTCTGAAAGCATTATCCTTAGCAACCCTTCATACTCAACCAGGCTGAGCAACCAATTTGAGAATATTATGAAAACCTTTTTGATTGAATTACATCAAACCCCTTTCAAATTTGCATCACACCAAAATCATTTTTCAAAACCTAAGTAGACCGTGGAAAATCCAAAATCATTTTCAAAAGCCCAAGCAAACCATGGAAAATCCAAAATCATTTTCAAAAGCCAAAGCAGTCTTGGCACTTACTCATTTTCAAATATAAATTTGCATGCTTACCTTAGCATCAACATCGCTTTCAAATAGAACTTTGCATACTTACCTTAGCATCAACATTATTTTTAAACAAAAATCCTGCATGTTTACTTTAGCATTAGCATTGTTTTTAGAAATTTGCATGCTTATCTTACCATTAATGTAATACCCTAGAAAGTCCTAACTTATATGCATGAATTAATTCTTAGTATATGGTTCAAAGGTATTAAAATGATGAAAAATAATTTTAAAGACAGTTAGAAAGCGAACAAATTACTTTTTTGAAAATCGGCAGCGTCGGGAACACTGCCGAGAAATTAGCTGTGCAGTCAATAGATGAATTTCTGAATTTGACTAGGGGGTAAAAGATCACCTTAATGTATGAGTAATTTTGGTAAAAATAAAGAGGTGAAAAAAATTTAGGAACACTGAAAAAGTAACCAATGGCAAAATCGTAAATAAAAGAAACTTTGAGGTGCATAGTGAAAATTGGTCCGTCGGAGTTTCAGAATGACTTTGAAACTATTTTTATAAATAAGTATAAATTAAAATAAGCTTATTGATTCCCCACTTTGAAATCTAAATCTTGACAGAATTGACAGAATAAATAACAGAAGAAGTTGGGGTCAAAGTATAATTACTTAAAAGTTTAAGGACTAAAGTGTAATTTGCCATTAATGAATTAATATATAAGCAACACTTAGAACAAATTTCTCATCTTCTTCTTCTTCATTTCTTTTGGCCAAACCACCTTTCTTCTTCTTCCTCCATTTCTACTTCAAATTCTTTACCAAAATTCTTAATAAAAATCATAGAAAAAATGGAGTTTAAGCTTTGTTCTTCCTTTCTCCACCATTAATTTGCTTGGAAAGCTAAAGAAAACCAAGGAACATTGGCTTATAGATTTTGGCAATAACTTCAAATCAAGGTAAGGAATTAATTTGTTCACTTTTTATGGTTTATTTAGATGAATTAGAAGTTGAATTGAATGGGTTTTAGGTTAGATTGCATCAATTGATACATTTTGGTAGAAAACCCTAATTTGCCTAGCTTGTTTGAAGTTGTTTGAATGAGCTTGATTAATTAGAATTATTTTGTGTTAATTAATATTAGAATATGTTAATTGGAGGCCGTTAGGTAACTAATTGGTGTAGAAAATAAAGATTGCACAAGTTGTGCATTTGGCCTCATTTGAAGAAATTGGGTGGAAATCAAGTTTCCAAGGCAATCAGAAGCATTAGGTAAGTCTTATATGCATCAAATAACATGCCTAATACATTGGATTGATGATTGGAAACCATATGGAAATTCTTCATTTTGGCCGAATGGGTTTGCACTATTTATAGCCTTAGTTTTCTTTGATTTTTCCTCTGAATTCCTATGCCATTTTGGTTCCTTTTTATATTGTTTAATCTTGTATATTTATATCCTATTGTGTTATTGCCAATGTGAACTTGTGTTAGTTGAATTGGGCATGCCAAATTTAGACCAAACCCTAACCTATTGGCTTGCCATTTTGTGCCCACCAAGTGTTTGATAAAATGCCTAGTTATTTTTACTTTAGCCTATTGCCTTGTATTCCATAGGTCTACCATTTGAATTCCATCGTCGCCAGTGACATTGGCATGCTAATTAGCCTACTGATTTCCTTTGTCGAACTAACCTTTGTTCCATACCTTTATTGTTTACCATACCACTTATCATTGATTGTATATCATATATTGCAATACCATTGATTCAATAGCTATTTGATTTGAAAGTATTGAGCTTATTGTTATTGATGATACCATTGTTGTATAATGGTGTCTATTGATATAATATTCACTTATATTGACCTAAATGTGGTTTGACAGAGCTGCCGCTCTAACAGGGTAGTGGGTACATACTGTCGTCAATATGCACATTGATATTGATGTCCTAGTTGGGAAGGGTTATTGGTCCCGGCCATAAGACCTGATTAGTCTTATGCTTACTTTATGTGATTGACTGTGTGATTACACATAGTCTACGTGTTTCAGGGCCCTATATATGTCTTACCATATGATTCTATACCATTTATATGACCATTGATATTCTTGTCAAATTCTGATATTGATTCTATTTCCATTGCTCCTTTATTATTATGTGTTATTGACCCATCCTATTTTATTGGCGATGCATATAGATTTTACTAAGTATCTTATATACTCACCATTTCTTTATTTAACCATTTCAGGAGAAGAGTAGACTGCAGAATCCCATCTTCTGACATCCACTGGATTTCTGCTCACTGTTGATATATGTAATTATTTTGAATTCTGTATTTTTGGTGTTCATAATCTAGCTGCTCCATGGGGTATGTATGGGATAGTTAGAATATGAACATATATATATATGTGTGATGATATTTCATGATATATGATGAGTATATGGTATGATATTATGACTGTTACAGCTATCTGCACTAGATTACAGAAAGAATTACAGAATGACAGAATGGATGATAACTAAGTAAAATGAATAATTAATTGATGGTTATAGATTATGCATGTGATGCTGGGTTCTACGGGTGCTGGTCTCCATTGGTATCTCCTACATCCTAGGATCGTTATGATCTGAAAACGGGTCGTGACAATTAATATCATTTTTAAACAGAAATCTTGCATGCTTACTTTAGCATCGGCTTCATTTTCAAAATTTTGCATGCTTACCTTAGCACCAACGATATTTTCAAATAGAACTCTATATGCTAACCTTAGCATCAACATCATTTTCGAATAGAACCCTATGTGCTTATCATAACAACAACGACATTTTCAAACAGAACTCTGCATGCTTACCAAGCATCAACATCATTTTCAAATAGCACCTTGTGTGCTTACATTAGCACCAATGACATTTTCAAACAAAACTCTGCATGCTTACCTTAGCACCAACATCATTTTTAAACATAATCCTATGTGCTTACCTTAGCACCAGTGACATTTTAAAACATAACTTTGCATGCTTTCCTTAGCATCAACATCATTTTCAAATAGAATCATGTGTGCTTACCTTAGCGCCAACATCATTTTCGTCATCCATCTTGTATGTGAACATTATTTTCTACATCCACCTCGTATGTTTACCTTAGCATTAATAATTAGCTTTGAGATCCATTACTCAATTAGACTGTGGTAGTTTGTGTTCACTATCATAATGATTAGTTTCAGTAAAAGCAATCAAAATGAGGGATAGTTGTGAACACGTCGTTTTGCACCATATTGCATGTAACCAAACTTTTGTAGTCTCTGAAGTAAGTATCGGACCATTTGCAAAGCAACAAAGTTTCCTTAAACCTTCAGAGACCCTTGAAGCATAACCAAATTCATTTCGGACAATGAGGGATCCTCCGTAGACTCAACGCATTTCAATTAAACCAAAAAAATGTAAGAATCATCTAGATCCCTCGACTAAGCATGGTGGATCTGCCAGTATGCTTTGGCGAATCTGCTAGTATGCTTTGGCAGATCCGCCAACATAGTTTGACAGATTGACCAGTATGCCCTGGTGGATTGGTCAGCATGCTTTGGTTGATCCAGCAGTATACTTTGGTGGATTAGCATGTATGCTTTGGTGGATCCACCACCATACTTTGGCGGATCCACCATCAAGCTTTGATGGATCCACCAATCCTCTACGTGGCACCCCAGCAGATCCATCAAATCTGACCCGGACTAAAATGACCAAAATTTCCTTTTTTCACCTATGAATACCCTCACCCCTTTCATATTCCACACACCTTGGCTTTGTAAGTTGAATTTTCCTTACAAAGACTCTATCTTCTCTCTCCAACAAATTTTCTATCTCAAGTAGTTTAACTCTCTTGGAGTCAAAATCAATTTCTCAAATTCTCTTTGAATTTTAAGAAATAGAAGACTAATATTAAATTAATCCTCTTTGGATTAATTTAGTAAGACTAAGAAAATGACCCAATTCCACTATTTCAAGAACGAAAAGTGGAACTCCAGTCCAGAAAATCACTCTGACCACCACCGACATGCAAACTCCAAAGGAAGGTATAATCAGACTTCCAAAATCATATTTATTATTTTTAATCAGACCAAAATAGATTAGTTAATCGAAATCAAACTCAAACCTTACGCAAGAAGGGCAAACTATATAGATTTTGATTTCCATTCAAACGAGATTTGTAGGCATGCTTTTAATCGAGGATCAAATCCAAAAACCCCAACAATCATTTTTTTTCATTTATTGCATCTAATTAATTTAAAATTAAGGAATCTGTGATTAACTTAGAACCTATAAGGGCTTGAGTTAATACCTCGACTCTTAATTATGTAGAACTGATTTACATTTCTTTATTGCTTTTGAATGTATAATTTATTTACTGCTTTAGCATCCATTATATGCCATGTAATATAAACTTATCATTAAAACATAATTTTAAGTTAGAATTAATTAAAATCCAAGTCAAAATTTATTAAATAAAAAATCTAGTCTCTGAACACAACTCGGTTTGAAGGTGTCACGACCTGAGTTGGAGGCATGATGGTCCTAGGATGTGGGAACAGTCAGAGACATGTAACACCTATAGAACACCAGTAGTACTGAGCCAATTATGCATTTATAACCAATACTATAATCATCATCACATATCATCCATACTTAAACTATAACAGTCCAATATCAATCTAGTAATATATATTCCATTACACAGATATAATATCCATACAATCTATTACATTAAGTATCAGTTATTACAGACCATGGAGCATATCTAGAAAATAACAAAATGAAGTAATATCACAATATTTACATTACAAAAATGAACTCTGGTTCATCGAGGAAGAAGCTGGGAACCAATTTACTGCTCCTGTCCTAAAAAGTTAAAACAACTTCAGGGTGAGTATATAAATACTCAGTTAGCTCAATATACAACATAATACATGTGGGGTAGGGTAACAGTAAAGAATGGAATGAACAGAGTCATAGGAAAGAGAAGTGCACACCAATGTCCATAAGGTATGATACTGATAATATTAAGATAAGCAGTGTCAATAATGGTATCAATTGTTCAGTCTGTATGTGGAAGTGACAGACTAAGGGGCTAGTAATAGTAGCAATGAAAATTAATAAGATACATAAGGCGGGCCAGGCCTTATGCTTAGGACAAATTTCTTCCCAGCTCAAGTTTTGGATAATTAACCTTGTCCAGTGGGCTATTATGCACAACGTCGATGGATTTTACACACTACCCCATCGGTGGGGTGGTTCTCTCAAATACACATATATAAGGCATTGGAAACAATATATAACATCAAAGAAAAAATAACAATAAATAGGATATAATAATAATGAAATAAATAGTAGTATCAGTCTGTGTTCAAATAGCATTTCCAATACAGTAGATATCAGGACGATTATCAATAACAGGTGATACAATGGTTGCAATAATCAGGTATAGGTTCATTATCATCAAAGTCATCCAATGCTATTTATGATAGTGCAATTGGCTAGCCAATGTCGCTTGCGACAATGGCATTGGCTAAGGTAGCAAATGAAGGAATTTGGTTTAGACATTTTATCGAACAGTTAGTGTGCAACTTTCAATCAACAATTAAACATGGTTTCGGTGGAAATTTGGCAATGCCCAAACAATAATTAAAAGGTTCACCAAACAGACAATATAACCAATAACTCAAAAGCCAAGTTAAATAACAATTAAAGGATTAAATTCAATGGAAAAATAAAGGAAAATCAAGCTAAATTTTCAAAGGGAAATTCACAATATGGTTCGGCCAAGAAGGAAATTTCACAATCCAATTCCATAATTCATTCTAAACATTAGACATGTAGAATTGAGCATATTGAACTCACCTAAAACCTTAGATAGCAAGAATTTCACCTTAAACTCCAATTTCTCTTATAAGAGGTAATATGAACACTTTGCCTCAAACTTTAATTCTATACCAAACCAATCATCTATTTAGCTTTTAAAGACGATAACAAGACCTATTCTGACTAAATTAAGGAGGAGGAGGAGGAGGAGAAGAAGAAGAAGAAGGAGAAGAAGAAGAAGAAGAAGAAAAAGAAGAAGAAGGAGAAGGATGAGGAGGAAAATGAGGAGGAGAATCAGAATGAGAAGAAGGAGAAAAAGGAGAAGGAGGAGAAAAAGGAGAACGAGAAGAAGAAAAAGAAGAAGGAGAAGGAGAAGGAGAAGGAGAAGGAGAAGGAGAAGGAGAAGAAGAAGAAGGAGAGGGAGAAAGATAAGAAGGATAGGGAGAAGAAGGAGGAGGAGGAGGAGGAGGAGAAGAAGAAGAAGAAGAAGAAGAAGAAGAAGAAGAAGAAGAAGAATGAGGAAGAGAAAAAGGAGCAGAAGGAGAAGAAGAAAAAGAAGAAGAAGAAGAAGAAGAAGGAGAAGAAGTAGGAAGAGAAGGAGAAAAAGAAGGAGGAGAAAGAGAATAAGGAGAAGAAGAGGAAGAAGGAGATGAAGAAGAAGAAAAAGAAGAAGGAGGAGGAGAAGAAGGAGAAGAAGAAAGAGAAGAAGAAGAAGGAGAAGGAGAAGGAGAAGAAGAAGGAGAAGGAGAAGGAGAAGAAGAAGAAGAAGGAGAAGAAGAAGAAGAAGAAGAAGAAGAAATGATGAGGAAAATATCTAAGGCATGGTATTTTTATGCCAAACTTTATGGTATTTGTACATAAGTCCTCAAACTTTACTTATTTGCATTTTTACCCGATAACTTTATGTAATTATTTCTGTTATTTTTGTTTAGAATCAAATATTAGTGTGGGGAGTGAAATGACTTATTTTATGCTGATCTATCATTTAATATTACTCTGGGTCTTATTCTGACTTTTAGACGATGGTTTTTAAAAATACCTATGAAGTTGCATTTATTTACAGTTTTGCCATTCTATTAATTTTCCCTCATCCATAACACTTTTCTATTCTATCTTTTACTAACAAATAACATTATTTTAGTTCTCTTATTACCCATGGGTCTGTATTAAATAACTTTAGATTTGATACTGTACTAACTCTTCTGGATGATTAATTATTTTCGGTGTTATCAAATCGGTACTTTAGAGAAATGTCTAGTGACTGTGTCAAAACTGTAGGGTGTTACACACTATCTCCTTCAAATAAATTTGTCCTCGAATTTAATATCAATATGTACCTTGCTATTGGAACAAGTGTGGATATTTAGCGCATATATCTTGCTCATTTTCTCATGTATAGTTTTCCGTTGATTGATTTCTCAATAGTACTTTCACCATCATAATCTCCTTGTTGCGCAATTGTCTGACTTGACGATCAATCATTTTCATAGGTACTTCTTCATATGACAAGTTTTTCTTGATCTCAATATCCTGAGGTTCCAATAAATGATGAATTTGATACATACTTGCGATGCATCGACACGTAGAACACTGGATGTACGTGGCTCAATTTAGGTTGAAGCTCTAATCTATAAGCAACATTACTAATTTTCTCCAGAATCTTGAATGGTCTAATGTATCTAGGTGATAGTTTACCTATCTTCCCAAACCTCATTACCCCTTTCATAGGTGAGACTTTAAGGAAGACATGATCACTTTCAGTAAAATGTACATATTTCCACTTTGGATCCGCATAACTTTTATGTCTACTGAATGCAATCTTCATTCTTTTCTTAATGATAGGCACTTTCTCTATCATTTCATTAATCGACATGCTTCCAAATGCTTCATACAGAGCCATTCTGATAGATGAATGGTAACTGTTATTATATAAGAACTCAATTAATGGCAAATATTGATCCCAGTTACCTTTAAACTCTAGTACACATAGCCATAGCATGTCTTCCAGTGTCTGTATGGTACGCTATGATTGGCCATCAGTTTATGGATGGAATACAGTACTAAATCGTAATTATGTACCTAATGCCTCCTGAAATTTCTGCCAAAACCTAGATGTGAATTGTGTTCCTCTATCTAAGATGATAATTAGTGGCACACCATGAAGTCGTACTATATTATAGACATACAACTGGGCGTATTGTGCTGCAGTATACATGGTCTTCACTTCCAATAAAATGAGATGACTTAGTCAGTTAATCAATTATAATCCAAATGGAATCATATCCCTGTAAGGTCTACGATAAACCAACCACAAAATCCATAGTAACTTGTTCCTATTTCTATTTCGGCAACTCAATCTCCTGTAGTAAACCCGATGGTCTCTAGTGCTCAAATTTAACCTATTGATAGGCTAAGCAAGTAGACACAAATTTAGCTACATTATGTCACGACCCACTTTTTGGGCCGCGACGGTCCTAGGGCACATGTAGACCTAAGGTCATTGGAAGACAGATAAAGGGCCATGAAACACATAGACTATGTGTAATCACACAGTCAATCTTATATCAATAAACATAAGACTGATCAGGTCTTATAGCTAGGACCAATAACCCTTTCCAGCTAGGGTATCACGTATAGTCAATGTGCACATTACTGACGGTATGTACCCACTACCCTGTCGGTGAGGTAGCTTTGTCAAATCTCATTTAAATAGGCCAATGGAAATCAATAACAATATCTAGTATTCATTAGGAACATTATGGTACAATGGCTTTAGATCGATACACATGGGTTTACTTGTCAATCAGTACACAAAAGACATTTCAATATCAATAGCAATTAATGAATATGGATAAATTTCAATCTTTAGGAAGATCAAATAATGATCAACAATAACAAGTGGCATTTAATCAAGAAGGAAACATTTTCATCGGGTCCACATATCATGGCATGAATATGATGTATACATTACTCACCTTAGCTTATAACTTGTACATTTCCCTTTTCCTTTATCCTTGATTCCTTACCTTATCTCTTATGGTACCCATCACGTCTCTTATTCATTATTGACTCTACATATCCAATTAATTTCCATTTAGATACTATTTAACATAAACTTACATTATTTATACTTATATTAAAGAAAATTCCTCAAATTTCCAAGTTACTAGGGTTTTTCTGTGCAAAATTCTTTACTGGCAGCCAATGTTCCATTACTCATATCTCTCTTTACAATTATCCAATTGCTTCAATTATTATTCCTAATTAAACTTAACATATGAGGTTCTAAGATATCCAAATTTTACATTAAACTCATTACTACACAATTTATGGTGTTAATTTAAACTTACTGTTACAACCAGTCCTGCTGCCTGCATTCTGCCTACAAATCTTATTTTGGCAGATACTATTCTTTTGCTAATAACTCAATAAATACTTAACCAATTACTATAATTCCTTTTCCTATTGAAAACATATCCAAATTTTAGAATTTTTGGATCACTGAACAATTATTAGTGAATTTTCACAATTAAACTACTGCCTTGAAATCTTTAAATAAGATAGATAAATCTTTGATTATGTAACCTAATTCCTTATTCTATAATTGGTATGCAATCTTTTTGTTTATTGTTTATCTACCTAATGTTTATTGTTATCCTAACCAATTTCTATTGGATGATGCATATTAGATTCACTGAGTATTTAATACTCATTTCTTTAGTTGTTTCCCCTTTTACAAGCATAGAGTAGGAGGCAGAATCCCTTTTATAGATTCTCTATGGATATCTGCTGTGTCTATTTGATAATGTAAATATTTTTGACATATATATTTAGTTACTCCATGGGTTTGTATTAATGGCATAGTTAGTCTGTAATTATATATGTATGGCATAATATGAAGTTTAAATATTAAAATGGCATGTGATGATGATGTTTACAGCCAATTGCAGAATAGATTACAAACTGTCAGTCTACAGAGTAACAAAATGGATATTAATTAATTAATTGGTTATTAACGAGATAGTAATCGATTATAGCAATTGATATTGGGTTCTACGGGTGCCGGTCGCCTCTAGTATAGGATCGTCATGTTTCGAAATCGAGACGTGACAGAGATGGTATCAGAGTATAGATGTATATGAATAGTAACTAGATACAGAGTAATAGATCTAAGTAAACCATAGAGCTTATGAATTCCTATTCCATCTTTTGTTGTATTCATCACGTATGTGTGAGTATTCTGCGCTTCTTTATCATAATGAGTTTGTTGTTCTGCTTTCTATAGTGACAGTTGACAGAGATGTCTGACGACAGAGATAGGGATACCAGAGAGGCAGAGGTAGCCTCTAACAAGTCTCTGATCAGAGAAATGACAGAGGAACCTTCCAAATCTTGACGGATGACAGAGGAGACTGGTAGGAGTGATGACCCCTAGAGGATGGAGATGATGTAGGGGATGATGGATTTACGTCGAGAATTATCATAATTGAGGCAAGAACGACAAAATATGTCGCCACCAGCAGCACTAGTAGTGCCACCTCCTGCTTCACCAGCTTCAATACCTGCTGCTTCTGCTCCAACTCCTATACAACCAGAAGTAGTTCTTGATGTGACTGCAGTACAAAGAGGCATCCGAGTTGTTGATGAGGGCGGAGTTACCATGTTTAATTTTCTGAAGTTTAATCTACCTGAGTTTAGAAGTGACGGGGGTGAGGAACCTAATTATTTCTTGGAGCAGATAGAAAAGGTAGTGAGGAGACTACCTTGTTCTGATGCCAGGGCAGTTAAGCTGGTTGGATTACTGCTTAAGGGAAAAGCCGGGACATGGTTTTCTCATCATATGGAGCCCAGATTATATGGTGATCGTCCTCCCACCTGGGCAGAGTTTAGACATGGGCTTATGGATGAGTTCTTGTCAGAAGGGGTGAGGACTAGGAACCTGATTTAGTTTGAATAATTGGAGCAGGGGAACAGGACATTTGAGGAGTATGCAAAGGAGTTCATCAGATTGAACATATATGCTACATGGATTGCTCCTACTGAGGCAGATTTGATCAATATATTCAGGAGGGGATTACATGCCTCACTTCATAATGCCCTGATTGCTACAAAATTCACATCTCTGACTACCATTATTGATAAGGCTACTCAAATGGAGGAGAAATACAAGTCAGAGAGGGCTAGGAGAGATTAGAAGAGGAAGGGAGGACCTGGTTCACAGAGTAGAAGAGGGGAGGGCAGCTCCTAACCTAAACAAATAGAGCCAGTACCCAGATTTGATCAGAGATCTTTATCAGGCAGGCAGAGGAGGAGGACTCAAAGTAGGGGGTCTCCAGTGCATTCAGCTCCTGCTTATTCACAGGGTTCCTCCACTTAGATACCTAGTGAGCCCATTTGCAATTTCTGTGATAGAAGGCACAGAGGGGAGTGTCGTCGACAGACATGTGCCTATTTAAAATGTGGGCAATATAGGAACTTTATTAACAGATGTCCTATGTGGGGTGAACAACAACCATATGCTATAGTATCTCAACCAGTAGCACAGATGAGCCAGAATGTTACTAGAGAGGCTCTAGTTAGGGGCAGAGGCAGAGGACAGACAACTAGCAGCAATCAGGCCCCAGCAGGTAGAGGTCAGGGGCACATTTTTGCTGTGAATACTCAGCAGGCACAAGGAGCTGATAATGTAGTCACAAGTATGATCCTTATTCATAATGAATTGGCACAAGCATTATTTGATTTGGATGCTACACATTCTTTTGTTTTACCACTATTTGCACCTAAGCTGAATAAGGAGAGGTAGATAATGAGTATACCCTTAGAGATAGCCACACCAATAGGGGAGAGTATAGAAGTGAATTATTATTATTATCCGGATTGTGTGGTAGAAATTGATGATAATGTCCTGCGAGCTAACTTGATAGAACTGCCTGTGTTAGAACTTGATGTGTTACTTGGTATGGATTGGCTAATGATGCATTGTGCATTTATTGACTGTTATGAGAAGAAGATCAGATTTCAGCTTGAGGGGCAACAAGAATTTGAATTCTAGGGTGACAAATGTGAATATGGAATCAGTTTTATTTCTGCTATCCAGGCTAAAAGGATGATAAAGAAGGGCTGTTCAGCATTTCTAGCACATGTGGTGGATGTACAGAAGACTTTAACATGGATTGATCAGATACCTATAGTCTGGAAATTCCCTGATGTCTTTCCTGATGATTTGCTAAGACTACCCCCAGATAGGGAGATTGAGTTGGAGATTGAGGTGTATTCAGGTACTAATCCTATATCCATTCCTCCTTACAGAATAACACCTACAAAATTGAAAGAGTTGAAGGTGCAGTTGCATGAGTTATTGGATAAAGGATTTATCAGGCTGAGAAATTCTCCATAGGGTGCTCCAGTGCTATTTGTGAAAAAGAAAAATGGCTTATTGGGAATGTGTATAGATTACCAGTAGCTGAATAAGGTGACTGTGAAGAACAAATATACTTTGCCTTGAATAGATGATCTGTTTGATCGGTTAAAGGGTGCCAGTCATTTCTCAAAAATTGGTCTGAGATCTGGGTATCATCAGTTGAGAATTAAGAAGGAAGATATACCTAAAACTGCTTTCAAAACCCATTATGGACATTATGAGTTCTTGGCATTGCCATTCGGGTTGACTAATGCACCAACTGCTTTTATGGACCTAATGAACAGAGTATTCAAGCCATACTTGGATAAGTTTGTCATAGTATTCATTGATGACATTCTTATCTATTTAGGGAGTGAGGAGAAGCATGCAGAGCACTTGAGGATTGTATTATAAACACTTCGGGAGAACCAATTGTTTGCTAAATTGTCTAAATGTTAGTTCTGGTTAACTGAAGTGTGTTTCCTGAGGCATGTTGTTTATAAAGATGGTATCAAGGTTGATCCTTAGAAGGTTGAAGTAGTTGCCAATTGGCCTTAGCCTACCAATGTTTCAGAGATCCACAGTTTCCTTAGTATGGCAGGATACTACAGGCAGTTTGTGAAAGATTTCTCCAAAATAGCTACTCCATTGACTAAGTTGACTAGGAAACATGAAAGGTATCAATGGATAGATGAATGTGAGAACAATTTCCAGACTTTGAAGACTTGTCTCACCAGTGCTCCAGTACTAGCTTTGCCAACTGAAGATGATAAGTTTACAGTGTACTGTGATGCCTCCAGAGTCATATTGGGTTGGCTACTTATGCAGAATAGAAGGGTGATTACTTATGCTTTTCGACAATTAAAGAAACATGAAATAAATTATCCGACTCATGATTTAGAGATGGTACCTTCGGTGTTTGCATTGAAGATCCGGAGACATTATCTGTATGGGTCTAAATGTGAAATATATATTGATCATAAGAGTCTGCAGTTTATATTTCAGCAAAAGGATCTAAATCTTCGGCAACGAAGATGGGTCAAATTGTTAAAGGATTATGACTGTGAGATCCTTTACCATCCAGGTAAGGCTAATGTAGTAACAGATGCACTGAGCCGAAAATCTATAGGCAGTCTAACTCACATCTCAATTTCCAAAAGGCCTTTAATTTGTGAGACAAAATAGTTAGTTGACATGGGTGTGGAGTTGAAATTGGGATCCCAGGTTCGTAACCAGGCTCTGATAGCCTAATTTCTGGTTAAGCCACTATTGATTGATAATATTAAGGTGGCACATGATAGGGATCCATATCTTCAGAAGATAAAAGAAGATGTTCAGAATGGAAAAGTTTCAAAGTTCATAGTTGAGGATGGGATATTAAAGTGTGGTAAGCGGTTATATGTACTCGACATTGATGGACTATAGGAACAGATTATGAAAGAGGCCCATTATTCTTCATATAGTGTACATTCTAGAATTATAAAGATGTACCATGATCTGAGGGATGTTTATTAGTAGCCTAATATGAAGAGGGATGTGGATAAATTTGTGTCCACATGCTTAACCTGTCAGCAGGTTAAGTTTAAGCACTAGAAACAATCTAGGTTACTGCAGGAGATAGAGTTGCCAGAATGGAAATGGGAACAAGTTACAATGGATTTCGTGGTTGGTCTACCGAGGACTTCATGAGGGTATGATTCTATATGGGTTATTGTTGATCGATTGACGAAATCTGCCATTTCCTCTAAGTAAAGACCAGTTATTCTGCAGCTCAGTATGCACAGTTATATATTAATAAGATTGTGTGGCTTCATGAAGTGCCATTAGTGATCATATCTGATAGAGGTACACAATTTACTTCTCAATTTTGGCAAAAGTTTGAAGAGCCTATGGGTACACATCTATGATTCAGCACAACATTCCATCCACAGACAGATGGATAATCAGAGAGGACCATCCAAACATTGGAAGACATGCTTCGATTGGGTGTTCTAGATTTCAAGGGTAACTGGGATTAGTATCTACCGTTGATTGAATTCTCCTATAACAACAGCTACCATTCTTTTATCAGAATGGCTCCCTACGAAGCATTGTATGGTAGGAAATGTCGGTCTCCAATATGTTGGGTGGAATCAGGTGAGAAACAACTGGAGGGCCCAGAATTGATAAAAGAAATAATGGAAAAGGTGCTAATCATTAGAGAGAGGATGAAGACCATTTTTAGCAAACATAAGAGTCATGCTGATCTGAAGCAAAAAAATGTACATTTTGCAGTTGGTGACCATGTATTCCTTAAAATTTCACATATGAAAGGTGTTATGAGATTTGGGAAGAAAGGGAAACTGTCACCAAGATATGTAGGACCATTTGAGATTCTTGAGAAGATCGGTAATGTGGCATACAGATTGGCTATTCCACCTGTCACAGCCCAACTTAGGAGCCATGACGGTCCTAGGGTATGGGTGATGCTATCGCTACCAATACCACGAAGAACCCATTAAAATAAACTATATGGCATGCATACACAATTTAAGCTTAAAATAGCTTAAGCAAGACAAATAAAAACGGGCAGCATTTCCTCTATTTAAGGAGCATGCCCTGGATAAAGACATATAAATATAACACTTCTATAACAATCTCATCCAACAACAGATCCCTCTGGATCTCCAAAATTCTCAAACTCAACAAAGCTCAATATGCAACATTGCATAATACAC
>CANXYC012471424.1:0-35596 GCA_948193065.1 Aleurites moluccanus | reverse complement strand
TGTATGTATTGAGGTTACTCCTGTGTATAGAAGTTCCTTGGTATAATGTATATAGGGCTTGGTTTGGTTTGGGCTAAGAGTTTAATGTTTAAAATAACCAAAGTATTGGCTAAATCTGATATGAGAATGTAAATGATGTATATATATAATATGAGATGGGAATGTAATTATGAAGTGCTTATTGAGTTGTATTGATTAATGGAGGATATAAGGGTATGTATGTTTATTTGGAAGTGAAAATTTTAGATTCTTGCTGAAAGATTAAGTCAGAGTTATAGAAGAAACTTTGTCAAGTTTTTTGTAAGAAATCTTATGATGTTTTAAAAAAAATTACTACCTAAAATGTATCATATATTTAAGAAATGATTGTTAATGATATGATTAGTTTGTAAAAGTAAAGTTAAGGTAAAAACATGGGTTCTTCAAGGTACTGGTTGCTTTGGCATTTTTTGTACCCTAGGACCGTCATAGTCTAAAGTTAGGCTGTAACACTGCGGGTGTTAGTAGCCTTAAACTGTTCCCACATCCTAGGGCCGTCATGTTCCAAAATTGGGACATGACAACACCTTGCACATTCCAAGCTAAAACCAACCTAATCATTAAAAAAATAAAAAGAAAAAAGAGGGATCCACAAAAGATTCAGGTCAATACCCATTTGTTGGACTAAGAGCTCCATCCGAGCTCTTGTACATAACCTCATCTCTCACAGCTTGTGTCTCTGCCACCATTGAGAGAGTATCCAACAAATTACACTCCTCATTGACTCTTCTACCCCATACACCAGTACTACGATCATGTTCGGAGGCTCCTCCCTAATGTCCCTACTATTTCTATTAGGCTTTTCTCCTCCCTGGTTGATAGGATCAAGAGGCTTGTTACTGGTGAACTTGTTATACTCTCATGTCATTTGACTTTTGGATATACAAGCATTAACACAACTAACTATTTTTCTCCCCTGCGATTCCTTCTCCTTTTGAACCTTGGATCTGTAACACTCTCAAATTTCATTTATATAACCTTGAATATATGTTATTTAAGCATAAATAAAGTTATTTTAGATGTTAGAATATCATACTTGCGCGATTTGACAAATCACTAAAAACTGACCTAGTAGATAGGTAAGCACGTTGACGTTTCGATTAACGAATGAGTTTTGAATTTTAAATTTTTAATATCACCATTAGACTCATAAGCTAGAGAAATATAAGAAATGTTGTTTTAAAATTTAAATGGGATAAAAAGATAAATATTTAAAAGTTTCAGGTTCAAAATGCTAATACAAGAAGCATCGAGGGGAAAATCGAATTAGCTGAAAGTTAATTAATATAAATAGCCATCTAATTCTTCAAAAATCAGAAAATTCTCCTCCTTCCTCTATTGTTATAATAGAAACTCTCCTCCATCCAAAACTCCACCAATTTCTTCCAAACTTCAATCAAAATTGATAGAAAACTTTATTAAACTACCTATTAAACTAGTTTCCATCGAAAATTCCAATAAATTCAAACTAGAAATTGAAGAGAATCCTAACCTAAATTTTGGTTACACCTTGAATTCAGGTGAGGATTATGTTTTCTTCATTCTTTTAATTCATTTAAGCTATATAAATGATTATAAACATGATTAGATCGATAGATTTCAATATTGGATCGAAATTGGAGAAAACCTAAAATTAGGTTTATGTTTAAATTGGATTTTCTGTATAGGTTTTCATAATTCTAATTAATGTTTAAATATGTTATTTAGAATCCATTTAAGACTAAATATATGATAAAATTGATTGTAAAATCAAAGGAAACTGAAAAACACTACTTTTGCCTGTTATAGGCAAATAGGCATTTTATCGTGTAAACGATCAAATCGTTGGTTCTGGTGAGTCGTATGTATATTATTCTGTATGTTTAAACCTTTATTTGATAAATTTGAAATGAATATGAAACCTGCATCCTTTTAACATTTTCCATTCCTTTGAATTTTCCTTGAATTCAAGCTCCGATAGTGTTGTTTATTGATGTATATAAACCCTGCTTAAGAATGCCTTTGTGTTTGTTGCCATTGGGGCTTGAATTGTGAACTTTGGCTTTTGATTAATTTCCCAAAACTATATTTATTTGGTCCTAAAGTGGTGCACACCAAGTGCTCGATGAAATGACCTTTGTTAATTTCTTTAAGAATCCAATTATTACCAAATTTATTAAAATGGGTAACTTTCTTTGTCACCAGTGTAAATATATCTTCTTGACATATTTTGAACTTGTATCATAAATGATTTTTGTGGCATTTTTCTTATACTATAGTCTTCCTTTGTTAGTGATAATGATCCTATATGTGTTTACTTGCCTAAATAGCTTAATTGAGCTAGAGTTACATAAACTAAACCTTGTTGATTTTCTTGCCTATTTGATATTTTATTTGCTATCTTTAGCCTATTCTAATGTTTATATGACAGAGCTACCTTACTGATGGGGTAGTAGGTAAAAACCATCAGCATTGTGCACAATGAAATTTCAATGATACCCTAGCTGAGAAGGGTTATGGTTCTGGCCATAGGGTCTGATCCACCTTATGTTATTTACATGTTATATTGATAATGATATGCGTTTCATGGCCCAATATTTGTATATACATGGTTATTATTTCTTCCAATACCTATACATCTATATTTGATGTCTATAAATTATTTCTCTTGATTTGGTCCTTTGGAGTGCTATCCATGAGCCAATTATTAATACTATTCATTTGTTGTTTCCTACCTAGCTTAATGTGTGATAATATATATATTAACTCGCTGAGTATGAAAATACTCACCCTTTTAGTGGTTTTATCTTTTCAGGTCAGGAGTAGAGCTGGTTCGGGATTTCTTCATCAGTGGATCCAACTATGTTATAATAATGTAAATATTGAACTTGCACATATTTTAGATGCTCTATGAATATATAAATTATTAGGATGACTATACTTAGTATGTTCTGTAATATTATTAGTTACCGATATTTAATATATATGATATATTTTGAGATCAGATATGATCACAGATGATAACAGATAGATTGATATATGGATATAGATATGTTATGGCAAGTGATGTTTATAAGTTATAGAAGAGTTCTATAGGTGTCGGTAGCCTTATGTTGTTCCTATATCCAATGACCGTCAAGTTCCAAAATTGGGACGTGACAAGATCCCTCTGCAAAATCAAGCTGCCTCTAGTTTTCCTTTTCTTTGTTCAGAGTACCCTCCCCCACACTTGCTTGTTCAAGGAACATCTCATGTCCTTCTGCATATGCATTTACATTCATTTTCCCCTTAAGTTTCTTGTGATCAAACTTCACATTCTTATCCATGGAACCTGCCAACTCAAATTCAACACTCTTCTCATCCTCCACAATATATGTGTGCTCTAAAATACTGAATATAGAACCTGCCCCTTTCTCCATTTTGCTCTTTTATGCTTCTCTAGGTGTTTTAGGTCTATTTCCAAACCCCTAATTCTTTTTTGGGCTAACATCCATGGCCCATAGTTTTATGTCACCTCTGGCCTCACCTCTAATTTCTCCTATGTCTTACCCTCTTCCACCGTCAAAGCTTCCTTATTGATCATTCCATCTCCTACGGTTTCAGCTTTAGGGCAGTCTTCTACTCGGTGTCCATACAGTCCACATTCAAAGCAAACAAGATGCAGAGCTTCATATTCAATTCTTCTTACTTGTCTATGCAGCATATATTTTGAAATTAATGGCTTAGACTAATCAACATCAATACACACCCTAGAAAATTTCCCTCTAGCTGCATTAACAGTGGTATCATCAATCCTAATAGTTCTGCCTATTTGATTCTATAACCTCATGAGGAAAACTCTATTATAGTATTCAATAAGAAGGTTAGGAAACCTTACCCAAACTACTATTCTATCAATCGAAGTTGTCTCTGGGTCAAAATTTGGACACCATTGCCTCATAGACAAGTAATGGTCAATAATTACCCATGGTCCCCCAAACAAAGCATTATCATAAACATCAGTTGTACTAAATTTCACAACGTAAAAATCATTGCCCAAATCTGAAATTACCATTAGTGACTTGACGTTCCATGGAGAATAGAGTTTCTTCTCCAGTAGTGTCACGACCTACTTCTGGATCGCGACGGTCCTAGGATGCAGGAGATGTCAGAGGCGACCGACACCCGTAGAATCCATCATCACATCTATCAATTACATACTATGCATATCAATCTAAAACTACATATCACATAAACACTATTTATTCTGTTACTCTGTCATTCATTCTGTTACTTCTGCAAATACCATCATCATATACACATTACATATATTCTCCAAAATATACCATACACATATTTACAATATGTCTATACCATTATATAAATACCCATGGAGCATCTAACTCATATATAAATGTAATACCCTAGGAAGTCTCATCTTGAATGCATGAATTGATTCTCAGTTTATGGTTTAAAAACATTAAAATGATAGGAAATAATTTTAGAGACACAGTTAGAAAGCAAATGCAAAATTTTTTCGAAAATCATCGGTGTCGAAAACACTACTGGAAAAATAGTATTCCAGCTAATTTAAGAATTTTTGACCCAGACTTGGGGGGATAAATAAGTTAATTTTATGTGAAATTATGGTGAAAATAAAGAGTTGAAAAATATTTTGGAACACTGAAAATAAGAGTAATGGCAAAATTATAAATAAAGGCAACTTTGGAGGCAATTTTAGAAATCCACTGTTTGAAATCCATAAATGACCCAAAACTATTTTTAAAGGATAGAAAAATTTAAAATAAGATATTTCACTCCCTAGACTTGAGGTTAAATCGAAATACAATAGACATAATAAATTACAAAAAGTTTTGGGGTCAAAATGCAAATAAGGAAAATTTTGGGCCAAAAGTACAATTAAACAAAGTTGTGGGACCCACCCATTCTAGAACTAAGCTAGGTGGCTGGCCATTATTGTGGAGGAGATGATTTTTTGATAGAAAAATGATTAATTGACTTATTAATTAATTAAATAGGTGACAAATCACCATAACTCTAGAAAATTCCATTTTTTTGTCTTCATTTTGTTTTTAGTTTGACATTGTACAAATAAAAGAGAATGGGAAATAGGTAATGGGAGAAAGGTAGCCGAACCAAATGGAAGGAGAAAAACCAAAAAGGATATGTCTTCTAACTTTTCCATAGAAATCAACCAAAAATAGCTAGGAAATTGAAGAAGGAAGATGAGGGAAGATAAGAAATTTATATTCAAGCTTTATGCAGGAAGAAAGAAGATGGAATTTAAGAATTGAATCTAAAATAATGATTCTAAACTTATCATTTTTAATTGTATTTAAGATTTTTATAGCATAATTTGGCAAATAATTGAGGTAATTAAGCTAAAAAAGTAAAGAATGAGTTAGGGTTTATATAGTTTCTAAATTCTGTTTTAAGGCAGTAATTTTTGGTTATTATTCTGAAATTTAAATGATTGAATTTGAGGATGGTTAAAACATGAAATTTGTAGATAAATATGTTAATTAGATTTATGTAAAAGAAATTTGGAAAATTCGAAGTTAGGAAAGAGTTATTAGGTAAAAATTGTGACTGATCTGGAATTAGGTTTTCTAGAAAATGCTACTGTGTTTTTATTGTACAAACTGATAGAGACAAAATTAGAAGATGTATTCAATATAAAAAGCATTCATTTATGTCTTATATATAATTGTGTAAAAGGGTTTTGCAATTGGAATTTTTGTTTATGAGATATTAGGTCATAAGTATAGACTGCCCAGAATAATTATTTAACAGAACATAGGTTACGGAGTTGTATTAATATAAGGACCTTAAAGTTTGAATTAGAGAAAATTTTAAACATAAAAGATATTCATTATGTGTTATATAAATTACTTAAAATGGTTTTATAATTGGATAAGTACAGAATTAATTATAGGCATAGAAACAGGGTATGTCTGGATAGGGATTTCAGGGTAGTAATTTAATTTTGGAAATTCACTAATAATTGTACAGTGATTCAAAAATTCTAAAATTTGGATATGTTATAATTTTATATGTATATTTTCAATAGGAAAATGAATTACATTAATTGGTTAAGTATTGATTAAGCTATTAGTAAAAAAATAGAATCTGCCAAAATAGGATTGCACGCAGAATGCAGGGTAGCAGGGCTGGTTATAGGCCTAAGTTTAAATTAATACTATAAATTGTGTAATAATTATTTTAATATGAAATTTGGGTATGTTAGAACCTTATATGTTAAGTTTAATTAGGAATAAGAATTGAAGCAATTGGATAATTGTAGAGAGAGATATAAGTAATGGAACACAGGCTGCCAGTAAAGAATTTTGCACAGAAAAATCCTTGTAACTTGAAAATTTGAGGAATTTTCTTTAATATAAGTATAAGTAATATAAGTTTATATTAAATAGTATCTAAATAGAAATTAATTGGATATGTAGAGTCAATAATGAATAAGAGATGCGATGGGTACCATAAGAGATACGACAATGAATCAGGAATAAAGGAAAAGAGAAATGTTCAAGTTATAAGCTAAGATGAGTAATGTATACATCATTATGCATACTCATATTTTTCTTTGTTGATCCAATGAGTATGTTTCCTTCTTGATTAAATGCCACTTGTTATTGTTGATCATTCTTTGATCTTCCCAAAGATTGAAATTTATCCATATTCATTGATTGCTATTTATATTGAAATGTCTTTTGTTTACTGATTGATAAGTAAACCCGTGTATTGAGAGCCATTGTACCGAAATGTTCTTAATGCATATTTGATATTGTTATTGATTTCCATTAGCCTATTTACATGTGAATTTGATAGAGCTACCACTCCGATAGGGTAGTGGGAATATACTGTAGGTGATGTGCACATTGTATTACTGATGCCCTAGCTAGGAAGGGCTGTGGTCCTGACCATAAGATATGATCAGTCTTGTGCTTATTGATACTGATATTACTGGAGACTGTATGTTCGCATATAGTCCATATTGATACTACTGGAGACTATATATTTACATATAGTCCATCCTTTTATCTGTCTTATCTACATGATACGAGCATTGTTTACCTGTCCATTGATTCTAAACTTATACCTTATTGCTTACTGTTGATATCTTTTATTATCATATGTTTATATCTCCTGTTTAATAATGTATACATGCTCACTGAATATTTTATACTCACCAAATTAGTGGTTTATAATTTTTACAGGGATGTGTTAGAGGAAGCTGATTCCAAGTCAATTTCTTTTTCGACTAGGGACGTCAAGTACAGCAAGGTAGAATTTTATTCTCTAAAGGTTATAAGTGTCCACTCATAGAGCTACATGGTACTATGTACAGTTAGATGATTAAGTATTATAATGATGTATGAACAGTGATATATTTAATGTTACAGTGATATTCAAAATGTAATATGTAATGCATAATGATTGAAAATGTCAATGATAATAAAGTGATAAAGATAGTGACAAAGGTAAATGATAAAATGAAATTTGCATGTTTTGAAAAAGATTTAGAAGTGCTATGTATGACTGTTAAATTGTGAAGTTGAGGATATAAGGAAGGCAAATTATTGAGAGTGCAAAAAAATAATTTTAGTACAGGCTGTGTAATTTTTGAGAGACTCGGTTTTAGGTTGGGATTAAGGTTAAAATTACGAAGGAAACTCTGACAAATTTTCTGTAAAAATTTATAAGAAATAAATGGGATTTAAGTATTGATTAATGAATTAATATTAATTGAATGATTAATAAATGGATTGTTCATGGGTTCTACAGGTTTCCAGTGACCTTAAGTCTACCCATGCCCTAGGACCATCGCGGCTCAAAAGTGGGTCGTGACAATAAAGATATAGTGTTTAAATTTATTACACTGTTTTTGCAATATTGCAGAATTCCTTTGATGAACAAAAGTCAGGAATCTGCCTCTACTCTGCACCTGAAAAGGGAAACAATGAGAGGGTGAGTAATGATACTCGGTGAATCTAATATGCATCGACCAATAACAATGGCTTGGATATCAATAGTAATAGGCATATATTCAATGAATAACAATCTGCTCAATCAATATCAGAATACAGTATATGACTGTAGAATCAATAAACAATACAATAGATCTGTAATCACGTCAATGGGATCAATATATATATCACATGGATATGATAGATAAGACAGATATAGGGTCAGAAAATACGTAGACTATGGATAAGACACATAGTCAATCTCATATCAATATACATAAGACTGATCAGATCTTATGGCTAGGACTAATAACCCTTCCTAGCTAAGGCATCAGTAAACAATGTGCACATTACCGACAGTATGTACCCATTGCCCTGTCGGAGAGGCAGCTTTGTTAAATCTCATCGGAATCAATAAGAAAATGTAAAAAATCAATAGATATCAATATACTATATCAATCTCATCAAGTAGCAGTAACTCGCGAATTTAATTAAACGAGACTGTGATATAGAAATGTATACTCAATATAAGAAGCAATTAACAATGGTATTACGATTAGCAATTAATATTGGATTGAATCAAAAGTTGGACAAATCAAGTTAAGAAGTTGGCTCAATTGGCGTGCCAATATTGCTGGCTACGATGGCATTCAAATGGTAGGCCTATGGATGAAATCAATGGTAGGTCTATAAATTTGAACTAGACATTTCATCGAATACTTGGTGGGCATTATTCAATAGACATTTTGGCAAGGTTTTGGTGCAACATTGAGATTGCCCCAATATCAAACAACAAGTACATAATGTAGGTTATTCAATAAGCATTTGGTTTCCAATAATAAACAACATATATAGGATCAAATAGGCATTGGAAACTAAAGGAAAAACAATGCAAAACATAGGCAAAAATGCCTTCATTAGGTTCGGCCAAAACATGGCTTTAAAGTATGGTTTCCATAATTCAATTCAACACATTTGGCATGACAAATGATGCATATTAAACTCACCTAGCACTTCAAATTACTTGAATTGCACACTTTGCCACCAAAATCTTCAAAGTAGGCAAAAATGGCAACTTTCCAATTCTTTGATCTCTACATTAATTCAATCACATATAAACCATCTATTAGTATCTGATTAACATATTCTAACTTCAATTAACACATACTAATACAAAATCAAAGATTCATTCTTCACAACTTTGAATTAGGGTTTCCAAATTAGGGAAAACCTATCAAATGCATCAATTGATGCAATTAAGCACTAAACCCATTCTAATTGACATCTAAAACATATGAATCAATCATTAAAGTAAGAAAATCATATCATTACCTCAAGATGGAGTGTTGGCCGAAATCCACTAGCCTTCCTTTCTTTAAATTGCTTGATTTTCCAAGTAAACCAATGATAGCAATCCAAGAATCCAAGGTTTGATTCAAGTTTTCTCTTTTATTTTTTCAAGAAAAATGGATGGAGAATTTGGATAAGAAGCTCATGGCCATACAATGAAGAAGAAGAAGAAAATGATCAAAAATTTCATAAGACATACTTATATATTAAGTCAAACTTGACAAATTGCATCTTGGTCCTTAAACGTTCCATTAATCACATTTTGGTCGTATTTCCTTTTGTAATTTATTCTGACAATTCTGTTGAGAATTGGATTTCAAAGTGGGAATTCAAATAGCTTATTTTTATTTATACTTTATTATAAAAATAGTTTCAGAGCTATTATAAAACTCAGACAGTCGGTTTCCTACTATTCCCTTGAAGTTCCACTTATTTACGATTTTGCCATCACTTTCTTTTTCAGTGTTTCTAAATATTTTTCACCTCTTTTTTTTTACCATAATTACACATATATTTTTGTGATTTTTTATCCCCTGGTCCGACTCAGAAATCCTTTAGTCGATCGGACTGCTATTTCCCGGGCAGTGTTATTAACACCGACGTTTTCAGAAAAAAGTAACTCATATGCATTCTGACTATGTCTTAAAAATTATCTTTCATTATTTCAGTGTTTCCAGTCCAACGACTAGATATATTACTGTTCAATCATGGTAGCATTTTCTAGGGTATTACATTCTACCCTCCTTCAAATAAATTCGTCATCAAATTTAAAATAAACATGTATCTCAATATTGGAACAAGAATAAATATTTGATTTTCATATTTTATTTATTCTCTCATATACACTTTTTCCATATACCAATCCTTTCAGAACACTTTTGCTATTCAAATCTCTTTATTTTGGAATTGTTGGACTTGACAATTTACATTTTTTATTGGCAATTACTCATATGACATTTCTTCATTAACATCAATATTTTGCACTTCAATACATAGAACAATTCTGGCACATAATTTCATAGTATTCAGATATGGAATACTAAATAAATATGGCTCATACCTAAAGGAAGAGCCAAACTTTACGCTAAATTGCCAATCCTTTTTAATACTTTATATGGTTTTACGTATCTCGGTGTCAACCTTCTTTTCCTGCCAAATCTCATAACACTTTCCACAGGTGATATTTAAAGAGAACATGATCACCAATATTAAATGAACATCCTTTCTTTTCAGATCTGTATTTCAATCAATGGTAAATATTAATCTCAATTACCTTTGAATTCCATAACAAATATCCTCTAATGTATGTAGTGATCACTTTAATTATCCATCAGTTTATGGATGGAACGTTGTATCAAATTATAGCTGTATATCCATAGCTTCTTAGAACTTCTGACTATCACTGTGTCTCTCTATCAGACATTATCATTAAAGGTATTCATTGAAGCTTTACAATTTCACCAATAATATTCATAGTAACTTATCCCCATTTCCACTCAAGTAACTATATCTCTTGTGACAAATTTGATAGCCTTTGGTGTTTCCAGGACATACTCTATATATAAAAAAAAAGCCCTCTCTTAAAATCTGTTCCTTGAGTCCGTCAACATTGGACACACATAACCGTTTACTACATTTCATAATACCATCCTCATCTCTGAACTCTAATGCTTTAACCTTTTTGAACATCTTTCTTTAACTTCATAAAATATGGATCCCGATCTTGGTTCACTTTAATATTATCAATTTACAATGGCTTAACCCGACTTTGGGCTATCAGAGCCTGGTTACGATCCTGGGATCCCAAATTTAACTCTATACCAATATCGAATTACTCATTCATTTCACGATTCAAAGATCTTCTGACAATAGAGACGTGATCTAGACTGCCTATAGTCTTTTGACTAAGAGCATCTGCTACACATCGACAGTTCCTTTAAAATCAATTTAATAGTTCAATTCATTTTCGTTGCCAAAGATTCAGATTCCTCTATTGCAGAACATACTACAGACTATTATACTCTGTATGAATTTTACACTTTGCAGTATATAGCTAATGTCTCTAAAACATGTATCGAACAATTCATCTCATGCTTCTTTAATTGTAAAGAAGCATATGTAATTACTCTTACTATTTTGCCTTAGAACACATCTCAATCTAACTTTGGAAATATCATAATAAACAGAGAATTTATCATCCACTGATGATAATGTTAACACTATACCATTAGTGAAGCAAGACTTAAATGTCTAGAAACTATGCTCTCACATTCATATGTCTCTTGATACTTTTCTTATTTACTAATCAACTTAATCAATCAAAGTTGTAATCTTTGAAAATCTTTTACAAATCTCTTGTATTAACTTGTCATTTCAAGGAAACTACAATCTCAGAATATTAATAGGCCGATGCCAATTAATTACTACTTTTATCTTATAAGGTTCAACCTTGATACCATCTTTACATACCACATAACCAAGGGAACACATTTCCATTAGCCAAAACTGGCATTTAGAAATTTTAGCAAACATTTGAAGCTCTCGTAGTGTCTATGACAGTCCTCAAATTCTCTACATGCTTCTCTTCACTCTTAGAATAGATAAAATTATCATCCATGAACACTATGACAACTTAGCCAACAAATTCTGTAATTGTATCTTTAGCTCTTTCAACTCAGTAAGTGCCTAGATGCACCTCAATTTCAAACTCTATCTCTCTATCAGGATACCACTAATAACTTTTCTGGAAAGACATTAGGAAACTCTTGGACCACAAGCATCTGATCAATCCCAATTAAAGTCTTTTACACATTCATTACATATACTAGCTACGCTATACAATCTTCCTTTATCATCTTTCCAGCCTGAAAACAAAAACGGAACTAATTCTAGTTTCATACTTATCACTCCGGAACTCAAATTCTGGCAATCCAGAATTTGACTTTCTTCTCATAACAATCAATAACTGCTCAATATGCAATTAACCAATTCATACCAAGTATTATATCAAGTTGTAACACATGCAACTCTATCACATTAACACATAGAAATATCATCAATTTCAATAATACATTTCGGATAATAATAATTCATTTCTATACTCTTTCCCATATAGTGTAATTATCTTTAAAGGCACATTCAATAATTGTCTTTCTCTATTTAACTGTGATGTAAACAAAAGAATGTATGACACTAGAGTCAAACAATGCATCTGTTATATCACTCTATATTAAAATCATACCTGCATCTGCATTATCAGATTTCTGTATCTCTTGAGTGTTAACAGCAAATACTCTTCCTTGGCCTCTACCTGTTGGGGCCTGACTATTGCTAGCACCATGTCCTTTACCTCTACCCTTACAAGGAGCCTTTCTAGTCACATTCTGATTCATCTGTACTATAGGCTGAGACTCTGTAGCAGATGGCTGTTGATCTCCCCATAAAGGACATCTGTTAATAAAATGGCTATGTTGTCCACATTTCAGGCAAGCATCTGACTGTCTACAACATTCCCCTCCATGCCTTCTGCCACAAAAATCACAAATGGACATACTAGGCATCTGTGTAATAGGCCTAGAAAATCCCTGTGAATAAGCAGGTGCTGACTGCATTGGAGGCCCTCTACTCTGAATCCTCCTCCTCCTCTGACTACCCAATAGAGGTCTTTAATCAAATTTAGGCACAGGCTCTATTTGTCTTAGCTGGGAGCTGGCCTCACCTTTTCTAGTATGAGAACCAGGTCCACCTTTCCTTTTCTGATCTCTTTTAACTCTTTCATAATTATACTTTTCTTCCATTTGATTTGCTTTGTCAATGATAGTAGTCAGAGATGTAAACTCTGAAGCAATCAAGGCATTGTGAAATGAGGTATGTAATCCTCTCCTAAATCTTACAATCAAGTCCACCTCAGTAGGAGCAATACGCGTAGCATATCTCCTCAATCTAATAAATTCCTCAGCATACTCTTCAACAGATCTGTTACCCTGCTCCAGTTGTTCAAACTGAATCAGGTTTCTTGCCTTTACTCCTTCAGTCAAAACTCATCAATCAATCCTTGTCTGAACTCTGCCCAGGTGGGAGGATAATCACCATACAATCTGGGCTCTATATATCTGGAAAACCATGTCTAAGCTTTCCCTTTCATAAGCAATCCAACTAACTCCACTGCTCTAGCATCGGAGCAAGGTAGTCTCCTAACCACCTTTTCAATCTGCTCCAAAAAAATCAATCGGCTCATCGCCTCTATCACCTCTGAACTCTAGCAGATTTAGCTTTAGAAAGCTAAACATAGTGACTCTACCCTCATATATAACTCAACGAGCTCCCTATATAGCAGGCTCAATAGGAACCACTGCTGGATGCACTGGAGCTACAGGAGCAGCAGGTACAACAACTAGTGCAACCGGAGGTGGCACAGCTGGTGCTGCAGGAGGTGGCGACATATTTTGTCATTCCCACCTCAATTCTGCTATTTCTCATCTCAATTCCATCATTTCGTGCATCATTTTCATTCTCTAGGGGTCATCACTATCCCTGGTTTCTTCTGTCATTCGTCAGGATCTGGAACGTTCCTCTGCTATTTCTCTGATAAGAGACTCATTAGAGGCTACTTTGGCCTCTTTGGTATATTCTCTATCTCTGTCGTCATACATCTCTGTCACTACAGACAACAAAAAATAGGAACAATCTCATTACATTACGTTAACGCATAATACTTATACATATTTGACGAACACATCAATAGACAAAATAGGAATTCCTATACTCCATGGTTTACTTAACTCTACCCATTCTGTACTTAGTTACTATTCATCTATAACCTATGCTTTGATATCTATAACCTAGAGCTCTGATACTATCTCTGTCACGACCCGTTTCTAAATCCTGACGGTCCTAGGATGCAGAAGATGTCAGAGGCGACCGACACCCGTAGAACCCATCATCACATCTATCAATCATATACAATGCATATTAATCTATAACCACATATCACATAAATACTATTAATTCTGTTACTTTGTCATTCATTATGTTACTTTCTGTAAATACCATCATCATATACACATTACATATATTCTCCAAAATATACCATACACATATTTACAATATGTCTATACCATTATACAAATACCCATAGAGCATCTAACTCATATATAAAGATACAATATTTAAATTAATTACACTGACTTTATAATACTGCAGAATTCCTCTGATGAACAAAAGTCAGGAATCTGCCTCTACTCTACACCTGGAAAGGGAAACAATGAGAGGGTGAGTAATGATTATTCAGTGAATCTAATATGCATCGACCAATAACAATGGCTCAGATATCAATAGCAATAGACAGATATTCAATGAATAATAATCTGCTTAATCATTATCAGAATACAGTATATGATTGTAGAATCAATAAACAGTACAATGGATCTGTAATCAAGTCAATAGGATCAATATATATATCACATGGATATGATAGATAAGACAGATATAGAGCCAAAAAAACACATAGACTATGGATAAAACACATAGTTAATCTCATATCAATATACATAAGACTGATCAGGTCTTATGGTCAAGACCAATAACCCTTCCCAGCTAGGGCATTAGTAAACAATATGTACATTACCGACAGTATGTACCCACTACCCTTTCAGAGAGGCAGCTCTATTAAATCTCATCAGAATCAATAAGAACATGTAACAAATCAATAGATATCAATATACAATATCAATCTCATCAAATAGCAATAACTCGCGAATTTAATCAAACGAGACTGCGATATAAAAATGGATACTCAATATAGGAAGCAATTAACAATGGTATTACGATTAGCAATTAACATTGGATTGAATCAAAAGTTAGAAAATTTAAGTCAAGAAGTTGGCTCAATTGGCATGCCAATGTCGTTGGCGAAGATGGTATTCAAATGATAGGCCTACGACTGAAATCAATGGTAAGCCTATGAATTTGAACTAGACATTTCATCGAACACTTGGTGGGTATTATTCAATAGACATTTTGGCAAGGTTTTGGTGCAACATTGAGATTGCCCCAATATCAAACAATAAGTACACTATATAGGTTATTCAATAAGCATTTGGTTTCCAACAATAAACAATGTATATAGGATCAAATAGGCATTGGAAACCAAAAGAAAAACAAGGCAAAACATAGGCAAAAATGCCTTCATTAGGTTCGGCCAAAACATGGCTTTCAAGGATGGTTTCCATAATTCAATTCAACACATTTGGTATGACAAATGATGCATATTAAACTCACGTAGCACTTCAAAATCACTTAAATTGCACACTTTGCCACCAAAATCAAGTAGGCAAAAATGACAACTTTCCAATTCTTTGATCTCTACATCAATTCAATCACATATAATCCCTCTATTAGTCTCTAATTAACATATTCTAACCTCAATTAATACATACTAATACAAAATCAAAGATTCATTCTTCACAACTTTGAATTAGGGTTTCCAAATTAGGGAAAGCCTATCAAATGCATCCATTAATCCAATTAAGCACTAAGCCCATTCTAATTGACATCTAAAACATATGAATCAATCATTAAACTAAGAAAATCACATCATTACCTCAAGATGGAGTGTTGGCCGAAATCCACTAGCCTTCCTTTTTTGAAATTGTTTGATTTTCCAAGCAAACCAATGATAGCAATCAAAGAATCCAAGGTTTGATTCAAGTTTTCTTTAAGTTTTCTCTTTGATTTTTTTCAAGAAAAATGGATGGAGAATTTGGAGAAGGGCCAAACAATGAAGAAGAAGAAGAAAATGGCCAAAAATTTCATAAGGCATGCTTATATATTAAGTCAAACTTGACAAATTACATCTTGGTTCTTAAACTTTCCATTAATCACACTTTGGTCACATTTCCTTCTGTAATTTATTTTGACAATTCTGTTGAGAATTGGATTTCAAAGTGGGAATTCAAATAGCTTATTTTTATTTATACTTTATTATAAAAATAGTTTCATAGCCATTCTGAAATTCAGACAGTCGGTTTCCCACTATTCCCTTGAAGTTCCACTTATTTACGATTTTGCCATCATTTATTTTTTCAGTATTCCTAAATATTTTTTACATATTTCTTTTTACCATAATTATACATATATTTTTGTGATTCTTTACCCCCTGGTCTGACTGAAAAATCCTTTAGTCAACCGGACTTCTATTTCCCGGGCAGTGTTATTAACATCGACGTTTTCTGAAAAAGTAACTCATATGCATTTTGACTGTGTCTCAAAAATTATTTTTCATTATTTCAGTGTTTTCAATCCAATGACTAAACATATTACTGTTCAATCATGATAGCATTTTCTAGGGTATTATAAGTAGCTTGAAACCAGCCTGTTTCCCCATTAACTTGATGATTGTAGCTCTCTACCATGGCTTTCTTAGCCTTTTGCACTCTTCTCTTGAAACCCTAATAATAGGGCACTCTACATCCTCTTCCTCTTCTTTAAAATCAGCATCATTAAATGAAAATTCCTCTTCACTACTACTATCCATCACAAAATCCCTGTCCCCCAAGCTTGCTTCGCTCCCAACAAAGTGTCTCGATAAGAGCCTTCATGAAAATTCTCATCTTCAGTTGCATAATCATTCCTAACTTCCCTCGCGCTCCATGCTTCCTGCCCATCATCTAAAATCTTAAAGATTTTAACTTTCTTCGTGCTTTTTTCCACCAAATCAACCTCTTTCATTGAGATCTCCAGTCTTTTTTTCGTTGGCCATCAAATTACGTCGTTGTTCTTTCTCCCACGGTATGAAACACTTTTTTCCGGTGTGAAAATTTTTTGAGAGAGAGCTTTTCTCAATGAGCTTATCTTAATTAATTGTTTGAATCAACATTTAGGATATATTTTTTAATATACAAATCAAATATGGTGGTGCTTTTTGAATATACATATCAAATATGGTTATATGTAAACTAAATTCATACGAGTGAGCAGGTAAAGTTTAAACCAATTCCAAGTAAAGAAGTCAAAGAACTAATTATATATATATTAGGAATCTTTAATGCTATGCTTAGTCAATATTCAAATTCACATGTAATTGGGTTTTGAAGGTTTATTTATTGACATATTTTTCTCCATGTGCATGGTTAGGTTTTCATTTGACACGAAAAGTCAATAATCAAATTCACATCTAATTGTCATAATTGAAGGTTTATTTATTTACAATTTTTTTTTTTCTCTATGTGCATGGTTAGGTTTTCATTTGATACCAATATATAATATTGATTTGTACGTCAACACAGTATAACGACAAAATATATATTTATTTAAATAATAGACTCGAATTTGATTTTTTTTAATATTAAAAAAATATAATATTAATTTTAAAAACGCCATAAGTGTCCAAAAAAAAAAAAAAAAGTGTCAACTGTAATTTGCCTCCATTCTCAATAAAAGTTCAATGTTCATTTTCTTTTAACTTAAGCTTTAGTAAATATTAATTATAAGTTTAGTAGCTAAGTTTAGAAATATTTGCAAGCTAAATTATCATAAAGACTTGTTTTTTTTTTTTCCGTATATAATGGAATGAATAGTTTTCCATATTTAAGTAGATTGGATGAACACTTTATTGCCATTAAAATTTAAATAGAAGTTAAATTATTGCAACTCCACTTGCACAACGTCCTAATAACAAATATGACTAAACACTCTGAATTATTCACTTTTATGATTAAATTAGCTCAAAAAGTAATTTTTAATAAGAATAACCTTTTCTTCACAAGGTGAACAACTTACTTAAGAGATGTGGAACAATATTTTACCTGAAATTTGTATTCAAAGATGATTTTTGGAGAAAAATCTTTCATAGAGACCATCTTCTAATTGTGTTAATTTTAAGTGTTCCTTTTTATTAATGAATTGTTTTTAGACTTTTTGGGAGATGAACTTTCAAGTGTTCTGGAATTAATAATTTGGGAAAAAAGATTATGTTATTAAACCGTATGATTATATATGAGATTTTTTTTTTTTATGTCTTATGCTAAATTTATTTTTTTTCGAGTAGATAAAAATAAATTATTTATATGGGGAAAATAATTCATGAGAATATTAATTAAATTATATCAGGCGTGAATGATTTATTATATTCATATTTTAATCTAAGTTTATTTATTCATGTAGAATTGTTGATAGTTGAGATTTATATTTCATTGACTATCTCATTATTTCAATTTAATTTACTCCTCACCTGCATCAGCCTTAAATAATGTGTGGTAGTTTTTTAACACAGGTGATCCATTACCAAATAAAATTAAAGGGCGCGCTTAATTGACTCACCATAACTAACTTTTGAAAAAACTGATATTCATTTACTAAATTTCAACTCAAAACCATAACCAATCCCAATTTTGTCGTTCAACAAAAATCTTAACTTAATCTTCTCTTCTATTTATTTCTTTCCCGTTCCTACAAATCGCTTCTCAGTTAGAAAGAAATCATTTTTTTTTTTTTGTACTAATGATTTCTCGGGCATCTCTAAGCAAATCTTCACAACCCATCAATCGAATCTTTGCCAATCAACAACTCTGCATTCCTCAATTCTTCAATCAATCAAAAGGGTCTGCGTCATCTTCTTCATCATCTTCATTGAGGCCATCCTTTGATGGGTTCAGCTATGGTCATGATCAGAAGAAGAGTGGGGATACATCGTTTAAGTTTTTATTAAGATCAATCTCTTCTGGGGTTCTCATTGTTGGTTCTAGCTTGGGTTTTGGGTATTCATACTCTTCTTTGGTTGATGAGAATTCTTTTGTTTCTTTTGCTGAATCCGCTGCAAATGATGCAGTGTGGGAGTCTAATGATGATCTCCTTTTGCCCGAGAAGAAGCATAGATTCCTCTTTGGAGGTAGGTACATTGATCATTTTCTTGAATTTTCTTAATCTGTGTTCTAATTGGATCATAATATATGTCTATGATGTTGATACAGTACTAATTTTACACGTACACAAGGTATTTGATGAAATACTAATTAGATATACCAATTAGCTTTAGCTACGTGTTACTGGTGTCATCTCCTAAGTTATTGGATATTGCGTATGAAATTTTATGTCTGCTTTTCTTATGATATTGCATATGCGCACTAGGTATTTGGTAAAATATTAATGGTATATATACCAATGAGCTTTACCTCAAGAGTATTGGAGTTATATAAAATTTTTTATTGAATTTGAAACTCCAGTCAGATTCTAAACTGAAAAATTAGATATTGCATACACACTGTTATATTGGTTTATGCTTTGATAAATACTCATATATTGATAAATTTTTGCCAATATTATAGATGCATACAGGCGAAGAGTTTTCTTTAATTATGAAAAACGCATAAGGACACAGAGTCCCCCAGAAAAGGTATTTAATTCTTCCTTAATTTCAATAATGTTCCTTCATTTCGAGTTTATGAGCAATTTTTGTATATCTAATGTGTTATATAAATGGTTTAAGTTTAATTTTTCTGCTCATTTCTTGTTTTCTTCATTCATTTGTGTTTTCAGGTTTTTGAGTACTTTGCATCTCTTCGAAGTCCTGCTGGAGATGTTCTTATGACACCGGCAGACTTAATGAGAGCAGTTGTTCCAGTATTTCCTTCATCTGAATCAGGCCGTGTTAGAGAGGGCTTTTTGAGAGGAGAGCGAGTCCCTGGCGAGTTACATTGTGAGCCTTCACAATTTTTCATGCTTTTTGATACTAACAATGATGGACTCGTATCTTTTCCAGAGTGAGTTTAACTGTCCATTTTTTATAAGTGCATTTCTACTTGTCTATAAGGAATTCTGCTAACCAAAAGTAACTCTTTCAATTAACTTCATTCAATTTCGTTATGATCTTAGTTCAAAATCTTTTCATTTCTTTTGCTATCAGGTACATCTTTTTTGTTACCCTACTCAGCATTCCTGAATCAAGCTTTTCTGTGGCATTTAAAATGTTTGACCTCAACAATAATGGGTAGGCCACTTCTTCTTTCTACCTGAAATTGAACTTTATTAAATTTACTTGCATTGTCCAACATATATAATTCACATTTCATGGCTCATTTTTAATGACTATCAAAACAATTTGGGGTTCATAGCATTTATATTTTGCGCTTGATTGACTGATTTGTGTGTCTGTTGACAGAGAGATTGACAGAGAGGAATTTAAAAAAGTAATGAGTTTAATGCGAGCTCAAAGCAGGCAAGGGGCACGCCATAGGGATGGACGGCGTCTTGGGTTCAGAGTTGGGGCGCCTGTGGAGAATGGTGGCTTGTTGGAGCACTTCTTTGGTAAAGATGGCAAGACTTGTCTACAACATGGAAGATTTGTCCAATTTTTGAGGGACTTGCATGACGAAGTACGTAACTTTTTTTATGGCTCTTTCTCCACATAATTCTGGTTGCTTTGCCTTTAAAAGTCTTTGGTAAAGATACCAGATTTTTCTTTGTATACAAATATGAGGCACATTTTAACTACAAGATTCATTTTTAGCCATCATAAAACAATTTGCATTGGCAGAAATACTGAAGATATTGAATATTTTTACAGATTATAAGGTTGGAATTTGCCCATTATGACTTCAAATCGCGTGGAACTATATCAGCAAAAGATTTTGCCTTGTCTATGGTTGCATCTGCTGACATTATCCATATAAACAAATTGCTGGATAGGGTTGAGGAACTAAATAATGAGCCTAATATCCAAGATATACGAATTTCATTCCAAGAGTTTAGAGATTTCGCAGAGCTCCGAAAGCAATTGCAGTCTTTATCTCTTGCCATTTTCAGTTATGGAAAAGTGAACGGAATGCTAACAAAAAATGATTTTCAGAGAGCTGCATCCCAAGTATGCATCCTAAGAATTATCTTCTGTAGCATGCCATTAATGCCTATATGGACTAAGTTATACTTATAGTGCTATTTAATTTTTTTTTTCTTTTTTATCAGGTATGTGGCATCTCCATTACAGATAATTTGGTTAACATAATATTCCATGTGTTTGATGCTGATCGCGATGGAAGTTTAAGCTCAGATGAGTTTATTAGTGTTCTGCAAAGACGCGAAAAGGAGAGATCATTACCTAGAGAGGCAGGTTTCAAGGGTTTGATATCCTGCTGTGCCAGTTGTGCCAAAAGTTGCTCTTTAATTTTTTAGCTAAGCATCAAACAGCAGCTTGTGGCTCTGATATTACAGTACCGAGAAAGAAATGTGGTGGCAAAATATTTGATTCTCTTTAAATGCTTGAAGAATGCAAGGAGTGATTAGTTAAATTATTGAGATGCTGAAAGAAAAATATAGGGCTAGAGTTTTTTAATTTGCATGACAAGAGCAGGGATAGCTACGGAGTATATGGAAGTACTAACTTAGAAGAGCCATAATTTGATTTAGAGCATGAAGTATTTTGGTAATACTGATTTTCCAGTTGATGGGGGTTTTGGTGGATTTCCACCATATTTGAACAAGTGATCTTTAGAACTGTTCCCAATTCCCATTAGGCTTAATACTCTTCTTCATGTATAAATAGAAAATCGCCATATATCATACGAGTCAGTCTCCTGAATTTCTCAAATTTTATATATGATTCTGAATTTTATATTATATTTATGGATAAAAATAGGTCGGGTTTGGGGTGAATTTTATAAAATTTGAACTCTACCTATTTTGGAATAATATTAGCTGCTCCTAGACTGGTACTACCTGTTTAAATATATTTTTTATTTTTTTATTTTTCTCTTTGAAAAATTTAATATTATTTTCTTATATGTCTATATTCATTATGTATTTTTTTTACATATTCATACAATAAAATTTATATTTTACATAAAAAATAATTATTAGTTAAAAAATATATAAATATAATATTAAAAAAATAAAAATATATATAATCAGATCGGATTTAGGTAGGTTATCCCATTATCCGAATCATACCGAACTCGATTCAGATTTAAATTAAAATACCCATTTCGACTCATTTATTAAATGAGGCCATTAGGGTCGAGGTCAAGACGGATATCCTACGGGGCTAGTAAAATTGTTATCTCCTCAAAGTATTTCTCTATTGGTGTCAGACAGGTTTTAGTTGTCTCGTTTTTATAATGTTTAACCTGGTGACAAATCTTGTCTTCTTACCTGCATTATCACAAAGTATATATGCTAGATCTTTTTGGGATCCACAAAATGATATTGCAATTTTGCAACAAAGAATCCCTATAAGTTTTTGTTAGCTGCATTGAGATTTTTCTTGGAAATCATCATATATTTTTTGATAGTTTTGTTTGTTAAGCAAGTTAAGCAAATACTTAGTGATAATGCATGTATTTAAGTAGAAAGTTAGAAAAGAAACTACATTTTTGTATTATCAAGAATAGGTAGCTATAAGATTAGTTTGTAACTTATCTTTTAAGCTAATTGTTGTTTCAATATAAAATGATGTAATAAAGCTAATAAACCTAAGTTTAACAAAACTTCATGTTTTCAAGTTTATGCTTTATTTTTTCTCTTTGTCCCTTTGTTGATATGATTATAAACTTTATGTTTTACAATAGTGGTATCAGTAGAGTAGTATTCTTGAGGGTTATGGGATTTCATTGGTGTCACAACCCACTTTTGAATCGCGACGGTCCTAAGGTACAGGTAGATTTAAGGTCACCGGAAACCTGTAAAACTCATGAACAATCCATTTATCAACCATTCAATCAATATTAACTCATTCATCAATGCTTAATTCCTATTTATTATTTATAAATTTTACAGAAATTTTACCAGAGTTTCCTTTGTAATTTCAATATTATTTCAAACCCAAAACCGAGTTTTTCATAATTTACACAGCCTGCATTAAAATTATTTTTACACTCTTAATAATTTTCCTTCCTTATACCCTCAACTTCGTAGTTTCACAGACATACATAGTACTTCTAAATCTCTTTTATAACATATGAATTTCATTTTTTTTTATCACTTTCATTATCATTTCATTATTATTATCATTAAGCATCATACATTATAGTCATTATCAATTATTAAGCATTACACATTATAATTTTTAATGCCATTGAATAGTCAATTATTTCAATGTTCATACATCATTATAATACTCAATCATCTAATTATACACAGTACCATGAAGTTCTAAGAATTATCACTAATGACCTTTAACAAATAAAATTCTAACTCGATGTACTTGACATCCCAAGTCGGAAAAGAAATTGACTGGGAATCAACTTTCTCTTATCTCATCCCTGTAAAATTATAAACCACTATTTGGTGAGTATAAAAATACTCAGTGAGCATGTATTCATCATTAAATATGAGATATAAGCTTATGATAATGAAAGATACCAATAGTAGTCAAGTATCAATAAATACAATGGATGATTATTAGTATTTCAAATTTGCTTGTCAAAAGTTAATTAATTTGCACACCAAATGTCTTTGGAAATTTGGAATAGGTAATAATTAAATCGATAAAAGAATGACTATCAATGGTAAGCAATAAAATATAAGTTTGAAATCAATGAACAAGTAATTAATACTCATATCATGTAGATAAGACAGATAAAGGGCCAGAACACATATAATCTCATGTCAATCTCATATCATGTACATAAGGCTGATCAGGCCCTATGGCTAGGACAGTTAACCCTTCTCGGCTAGGGTATCACATATAGTCAATGTGTACATTGCCGATTGTATGTACCCACTACCCCGTCGGTGAGGCATTTCTGTCAAATTCATATGTAAATAGGCCAATGGAATCAATAACAATATCAAATATTCATTAGGAGCATTATGGTACAATGGCTTTCGATCGAAACACATAGGTTTACTTGTCAATCAATGTCAATACATTTCATGAACCATGTATTGGTTTCTTTCTTGACACAAAGGTCGAAATTAACAATAAATATCATGGAATGTGTCTAAACATTTGGTGTGAATACTTTTAGGAGCAATTCGGGTACATAATCAATCAAGAACAATAGGCATTTCAATATCAATAACAATCAATGGATTTGGATAAATTTCAATCTTTAGGAAGATCAAAGAATGATTAATAATAACAAGTGACATTTAATCAAGAAGGAAACATGTTCATTAGGTCAACATATCATGGCATGAATATGATGTATACATTACTCACCTTAGCTTATAACTTGTACATTTCTCTTTTCCTTTATCCTTAATTCTTTGCCTTATCTCTTATAGTACCCATCACTTCTCTTATTTATTTTTGACTCTACATATCTAATTAATTTCCATTTAGATACTATTTAACATAAACTTACATTACTTATACTTATATTAACGAAAATTCCTCAAATTTCTAAGTTACTAGGATTTTTCTATGCAAAATTCTTTACTGGTAACCTGTGTTCCATTACTCATAACTCTCTCTACAATTATCCAATTACTTCAATTATTATTCTTAATTAAACTTAACATATAGGGTTCTAACATATTTAAATTTCACATCAAAATCATTGCTACACAATTTATGATGTTAATTTAAACTTACTGTTACAACTAGTCTTGCTGCCTGCATTTTACCTACAAATCTTATTCTGACAGATACTGTTCTTTTACTAATAACTCAATCAATACTTAACCAATTACTATAATTTATTTTCCTATTGAAAATGGACACATAAAATTATAACATATCCAAATTTTATAATTTTTGGATCATTGAACAATTATTAGTGAATTTTCAAATTTAAACTACTACCCTGAAATCTCTATCCAGACATACCCTATTTCCATGCCCATAATTAATTCCGTGATCATTAAATTATAAAACCATTTTATAGTAATTTAGATAACATATTAATGAACATTTTTTATGTTTAACACTTTCTCTATTTCAAACTTTAATATCCTCATATTAATATAATTATGTCACCTATGTTATGTTAAATAGTCATTCCAGGCAATCTACACTTATGACCTAATTTCTCATAAACCACATATCCAATTGAAAAAAAAAATTTACAGGACTATATTTAAGATATAAATAAACACTTTTCATGTTTAATACTTCTTATAATTTTGTCTCTATCATTATGTACAATAAAAACACAGTAGCATTTTCTAGAAAACTTAATTCCATGTCAGTCACAGTTTTTACTCAATAACTCTTTTCTCACTTCAAATTTCACAATTTCCTTTTACATAAATATAATCAACATATTTATGTACAACCTTCATGTTTTAATTATCTTCAAATTCAGTCATTAAAATTTCGTAATATTAACCATAAATTACTGTCTTAAAACAGATTTCAGAAATTACATTAACCCTAGCTCATTTTTGCATTTTTAACTTAAATCAATTAATTTACTACTTCATTAAACCATAACTTACACAAATTCAATTAAAATAATGATTTTAAGAATAATACCTTAGATCAAAATACTTGAATCCCACTTCCTTTTGCTCCACCAAAAATTTGACCACAATTTTTCTATCATACTTTCTTCTTAAAGCTTCTTCCTTCTTCAATTTCCTATCTATTTTTTATTGATTCTTTGGAAAGGTTGGAAGACTTATTTCCATGGTATTTTCCTTCTTATGGTTCGGCCACGTCCTCCTCCATTTGCTATTTTCATCTTCTTCTTTTTATACACCAAAAGCCAATCAAAAAGAAATGAAGACAAAGGAAGAATTTTCTAGAATTATGATGATTTGTCACCTACTCAATTAATTAATAAATCAATTAATCATTTTCTATTAAAAAATTTCATATTCTCACTATTATGGCCGGCCACCTTACTTATTTCTAGAATGGGCGAGTCCCACAACTTTGTTTAATTACACTTTGGCCAAAAAATTTTCTTATTTGCATTTTTGACCCCAAAACTTTCTGTAATTTATTATGTCTATTCTATTTTGAGGAGTGAAATACCTTATTTTAAGTTGTTCTATCATTTAAAAATAGTTATGGGTCATTTCTGAATTTCAGACAGTAGATTTCAAAAATTATTCCCAAAGTTGCCTTTATTTATAATTTTGTCATTACTCTTATTTTCAATATTCCACAACATTTTTCAACTCTTTCTTTTCACCATAATTTCACATAAAATTAACTTATTTCATCCCCCTAAGTCTGAGTCAGAAATTTTTAAATTTGCCGGACTGCTATTTCCCTGGCAGTATTCTCGACACCAATGATTTCTAAAAAAGTATCTCATTTGTATTCCAACTGTGTCTCTAAAATTATTTCTAATCATTTCAATGATTTCAACCCAAAAACTGAGACCTATATCATGCATTCAAGATAGGGCTTCTTATGGTATTATATTCAACCCCCCTTCGATAAAATTCGTGCTCGAATTTTCTCATCCAATACTGTAATCATTGATATATGTACCTCAAACAGTCTCCAATTATCATTGTAAATACTTTCTCTATATCGTTTATTTAGATTTTGAGAAGGGTAAATTTCACAAATGAATTAACAATAAAGGGTAAATTTCCTCCTTGTGGTACATGCAAGAAAACAAATCATTTAGAGAAGTTTTGTTTGCAAAAGCAGGGAAACCAGCTTATTCAGTACATGTATTGCAAAAGATATGGCCAGATGGAGAGAAACTTTAGATTGAAACAAAGTAAATTTTATCAACAGCCTTCTTATTAAGCCAACTATATAGATGAGAAGAAGGAATCACAAGCATAAGAGAGGTTGTTTATAGTTTTACACTCATCCCAATTTTAAGATTTTTCTCAAGATTTGGTGACTCAACACCAGTTTACTATGAGATGTACTCCAGAACAAAATGGAACTGTTATAGAGATGGCAAGAAGCATGCTAGCTGAGAAGAAAATAACCATGCATTTTTGGGTTGAAGCAGTTCTTTTTTCCCTTTACTTAGGTTGTTATAGGCAAAGGTCTAATATGTTTTCTTCCTTTTGGAGGTAAATCCTTATTTCCAAAGGCAATCTCTTTTCCTCCTCATCCTCCTTTTCATCATACCTTAAAATTTTTACCATCTCCTCTAGAGTGGTTAAGGTTAAAAGAGTAATGTTGGACATGGCATCTAGCATTGCCTTCTTATGCTTTTCGGATAACATAAGCAATTTCCAAATGCTAATGATAGCTTGGTGTTCTTAAGCTGTTTCAGAATGGTGTCATCCTCCATTTTGTTATCATCTCAACCTTATCCCCTTCAGGAACCTTTTCCTATTTAGGATCCTTCTTTTCATAAGGCTAGTAAAATTTGCTACTCTTTATCACATAGGCCACAACCTCTTCCTCTTCATCTTAGAAATCATAATTCTCATCACCTTCATCATCACTATCCCAAAATTTAGTCATAGCAATGAACCAGTTATACCCAATGTACCTATTTGTGTCATCATCAATAAGGAATTCATGACTTGCTCAATTGTTAGGCTAGGTGGGGGTATAGCTATATGGTTGGGCAAAGGATTATTCTTGGTACTAGGCTCTTCTTTTTATGGGTTAGGTATTTTCTTACTATCAATTAGGTCCTAGATTTCGTGCTTAAGCATTACATAGCAGTTTGTGTGATGCTCAACAGTTTGTAAACCTTCCAATTATAGATAATGTAATCCTTAAATTCTCTCAATGAAAGATGTAATGAAATTTGGCAAGAAAGGAAGCTTCCATCCATATATTTTTGACCATTTGCAATATTTGATAAAGTTGGCAATGTAACTTACCATCTAGTACTTCTATTAAGTTTAAATCATATGCATTTAGTCTATTATGTGTCCATTTGAAAAAAGTATTTATCAGATACATCTCATATTCTCCAATCCCAAACCATAGAAGTGGATGAAGGCTTGACTTACGAAAAAATACCCATCAAGATAGTGGATCGCTAAGTCAAGAAACTATGAAGTAAGGAAATACCAATGGTGAAAGAGTTATGGTAAATTCATAGCATGGAAGAATGTACATGGGAAAGTGAGAAGAATATGCAATCTAAATATCTGCAATTATTCTGAGAATAATGTAAGTTTATTTGAAAATTTGAGGACGAATTTTAATGAAGGGGTAGAGTATAATACCCTAAAATTTCTATAGAAATACTCTAATTTTTGCCAAAATAAAGAAACTATATAATTACATTTTATAGTATATAAGAAGAGTAAAATTTTAAAAAATAAATTTAGTGACATAAATTTTAGTATCTCAATAACTTGACTAAATTAAAAGTAGAATAAATATAGAAATAATAATGATTTAAAATAGTAATTAAATGTAGGAATAAGGTAGGATATAATTTAAATTATAATAATTGAGTAAGGGTAAAATTGGAAGTACATAAAATTGGTGGGACCTATGTGGGGCCCACATATCTAAGACATTTTTAATGAATTAAAAATCTAGAAATTCCTTTAATTTTTTCCTTTCTTCCTCAAAGTGGCTGAACCCCCTTTAGGCTAGTGTCTTCTGTTTTTCTTCCATCTTCATCCTTGTTTCTTCCACTTTCTAAATTCAAATCTCCATTTCTATAAATCAAAGGTCCCTTTTCAAGTTAAAATAAGTGTTTAAAGGCTAGAAAGGTGTTTTAAAGGTAGAGAAAAATGAAGTTTCATCATTAGGAGTTTAATGAAAATTCTATTTCTTTCGATGAGGTAGGTTTTCTATCCTAGCTTTCATTTAATTTTTATGAGTTATAAGCTTAAAATAACTAATAATTTGGAGGATTTAAGTTACATAAATGAATATGAGTGAAATAGAAAATAGGATTTCTAGGATGGAAACCCTAGAATTAGGGTTAGAGTTAAATAAATTGATTAGGATTTAAATTATGAAATTTCTATATTGTATAAGTCCTAAGGCGTATTTAATTGAATTTGTAGCTTCCAAAAGAGGTGAGAAGGAAGGTGGATTTGATGGACCCATACATGCTTGCTTTGAATGATGGACTAGAGATTTGAAATTGATTTTTCTACCAACTAAAGTGAGTAGTAAATATGTCCTTATACTTGTATTTGAACCCTAGTTAATTTTATTGAAACTTTTCCTTTCTTTCATTTTGACCGAATTCCTTGATGATCCAAACATATGGAATTTTTTGTGATTTTATTGTGAACCCTTTTACTTTTATATTGATTAATTGTGAAATCTGATGGATTCCCTATTCTTGGCCGAATTACCAAACTATCAAACCATGTTTCATATGTGTTAATTTGATACCCATCAAGTGTTTGATAAAATGGATAAATGTACCAAACTCTAATGCCTACTAAGTATTTGATGAAAGGCCTAAATGAACCAAACCCTAATGTCCACCAAGTGTTTGATGAAATGACTAAAGAAACCAAATTCTAATGCCACCAAGTATTTGATGAAATACCTAAATGAACCAAACCTTATGCCCACCAAGTGTTCGAAGAAATGTCTAAATGAACCTAACCCTAGTATACATCAAGTGTTCAAAGAAATGTCTAAATGAACCTAACCCTGGTGCACACCAAGTATTCGATGAAATGTCTAAATGACCCAAACCCTAGTGCACGCCATGTGTTCGATGAAATGCCCAAATGAGCACATTTCCTTTATTGAACTACTTTAAAAGACCAATTGGTCCTTTTTTCCTTCTTAACTTTCTATATTAAATAATTTCATTCCATTGCTTAATCAAAATAACCATTGTTTATATAATCCTTAACTTGGTTGAACCACCCTATTACTGTAATATCTTCCATTTTTGTAGTTTTTTATTGATTTTGTATGTTTGGAGAATTTATTAAATTTTAAATGAGAATGTTGAGAATTTCAGGAATTTCTGAATTTTTTATGTTGCAGGATTTTGTGATGATAATTTCATGTTCTTAATGACATAATTTGGTAAAGTGTAAAACATTAAAGTTGTGAGTTCATGTCTTGATTATAATTCTATAAAATAGTTTGGCAAAATTCTATGTGTGTGATGAGTTGTGTCTATTTGAGTCAAGCTGGTTTGGTTGAGAGTTTCTGCAGGGATGCAGTGTCTGTTTGGAATTACTGGGAATGACTGAGGTAGAATTAGCTAAAGTTGTGAACATGAAAAATGTTCCTTTGTGTGTTTAAATGATTACTATAAAATTTAAGAATTTTTGGATGAGTATATCTCAGTGGAGAATGATTTTTCTCAGGGTTGTTTGGCTGGATTTTGGGGCAGAAATCTTGGTGATCTTTGGAGAGTCACCACGGTCTGTGTATTGGTCCTTTTGATTTAAAATTTTGATATGTTGTGCCCCTGCATGTTGATTTTAAGTGATAAAAAGAATTATTAAGTTTGGATATTTGTAACTCATTTGCGAGCTGTCTAAGTGTGGGATGTCCAGGCAGGGTTTTAACTTAGAGGAATTTTGTTATGGCGAGCCAGCAAAATGAGAGGAGGCATTTTGCGAAGTGGAAAAGTGGCGAAGTGGCAAGGTGAGTTTTTCGAAGTGGTAATTCGCAAAGAGGAAGTTGGCAAAGAGAGATTGGCGAAGAGCTTTGGCGAAGAGGATTAGGCAAAGAGAAAAGGCGAAGAGGATTAGGCGAAAAGGGAATGTGAGAAAATGGCGAAGCGGCAAGGTGAGTTTGTCGAAGTGGCAATTCTCAAAGAGGAAGTTGGCGAAGGGAGATTCGCGAAGAGCTTTGGCGAAGAGGATTAGGCGAAGAGGCATTATGCGAAGAGGGAATGTGAGAAGTGGCAGTTCGCGAAGAGGCGAAGAAGCGAAGGGGCAAAGGAGCGAAGAGGCGAAGAGGCGAAGAAGCATTGCCGAGGTGGCCTATGCGAGGAAGAGTTCACGAGGAGAGTTTGGCGAGGCAGCATACGTGAGGTAGCATATGCGAGCTGGAATAGCGATGAGGTAATGTCGGATCAAGTTTGGCGAGCTGGAAAGTGCGAGCTGGAAATGCGAAGTGGGAATGACGAACTGGTTAGGTGAGGTAGCTTTGCCGAGGCAGGTCTGGCGAGGCGAGCTGGCTAGCGTGTTTCTGGGGCAATGTTTTATTTAAACCCAGCAACCCCCAATAGCATTTCACGATTTTTCTTTCTTCTTCCTTCGATTAAAATTCAGTCTTTTTCTCCGATTTATTCCACTTTATTTTCTAAGGCATTAATAATCAAATTAATGCATTAGACTTCTAGATTATTCAGTATTAAGGCAGAAATCATCAGATTTGGGCAGTAATCTTAGGAATTTCAGTTTGAAGAAAATAAGGTAAATTTTCTTCCCAAGCTATTTTCTTTGGGTTTATTTAAGCCTATGGGTTAGGATAATTAATGTTGGGTATACATAATTTATTGCTAGCAAATTGCAGTCATTAATGGAAATTAATGTGGGAGAAATCAGTTTGGTAAAACTGCCATGAACAGTAACTCCGAAAATTTAATGCAGAAATTTCTTAAAGAGATAAATGAAATTGTTATTGGGAATCAAGAATAGAGACTCTAAGATAATTAATTAATGGGAAATCATGTTGAATATTATTGGTTTAGAGAAACCCTAACTTTATATATTTGGAGAATTTCTTAGGAGGAGAAATTCGAATTAATTGAGGAATTTTAAGTGAGCAGATTTCTAAGGAGAAATTTAAGAGAAATTTGTGTAAGAGGTAAGTATGAACATCCCATTTGATTAGTGTTCTTTGAAATTAAAATGACCAAAGTATTCTTATATATTTGATTATCATATTGTGTATATATATATATATATATATATATATATATATATATATATACTTGTATAATGTGAATGGCTTGATCAATATTCTTGGATCAAGTCCATATTATTTTTTTCTTATGAACCCGATTTGAATGATGTGATACGATGATGGTCTTGTGACCAATATACTTCCGATGAGATTGAAAACCCATGACCCATGGATAAAACGCTCTTCCCAATGAGAGTAAATTCATTGGTCCATTGTACACTTTGGGAGACCAGCCGATAGGGTTTTTATCGGTGTTCCACCTAGAAGGGGCCATGAGCTCTAGGCGCATGCTTGGCCAAGCATGTGTACACATTAAGATAGCAAGGCTACCGATACATATGATATGATATGAGATTAGTTCTACCAGATGAGATTTGATAATGCCATTCTTTGTGGGCATTCTATATTCTAAATATGAACTATGATTTGAATTTTGAAATGATTTGATATAGCCAATTTATTATTTAATCCAAGTTTCCTTCAAGTAAAACTTATGATTTCTTCCATACCTATATGTATGATTATTTGTTCATGACCATGATTCGATATTCAGTTTCTTATTGCTTGATGTCCATATCTTACTGAGTTGAAGGCTCACTCCTCTTCTATGGATTTCAGGTAATAGCATAGCTCGTGAGGGAGCTAATAGGGAGGATCGGGCTTCTTGACTTGTTATTCCCAAGAAGCTTTATTGTAATAATTTTGAGATATTTTGTATATTTAATTACTTGTATTATGATACAATATGTATTGGAGTACACTCTAGAACTCCGTAGTTAGTCTTTCGAGGATAATAGAATATTTTGATGTATGATTATTTCCTTTTGGGTACTCTTGTTTCTTAGTGATGTGGGGTACATCTTTTGATCATTAAGGAACAAGAGAAAGATATGAAACAATAATAGAAAGGTATGACTAATTTTAATTATATGTATGGACACGATAAATGTATGGTAATATTTAATGTTGAAATCTGTTTGATGATAATGAGATTTATGATTTGTGAGTTCTATGGGTTTATGATGGCCTTAAACCTACCCTTACCCTAGGACCGTTGCACCACTGGAGTTGGGGTGTGACACTTGTGTACAATGACTAAAATCTCTTAGAAAGCACCACTCAATATAGACAATTAGTGGGGAAGTTAATGTATGTAACACTTACTAGACCATATATTAGTTATATTGTGCATGTTCTTACTCATTTAATGGACATGCAACTAGTATACATTTTCAAGCTATTGAGATACATTAAGGGATCTCTAGGGCAGGGAATATTATTTGCAGCCTCATCCAATTACAGTTAAAATCTTACTCAGACAGTGACTGGGGAGGTTATAATAAAACTAAAAAAAATACAACAGGTTTTTGTGTAATTCTGGGAGACTCATTGATTAGCTGGAAATCCGAGAAACATACAAATGTTTCAAGAAGTTCTCAGAAGCATAATATGGAGCTATGGTTGTAACTAGGGACAAAGTTTCATTATGTTCTAGGTGGGTTAGGGCCACCAAGAGAAAAAAAAATCATTAGAAAATTTTTTATTTGGCCCACCCAGGTAAAAAAAAAAAAAAAAAATTCATTAATTTATAGAAAATTTTTTGGCCCATTTAAATTAAGTTTTTGCACAAAATAAATTTTGGTCCACTTAAAATTAATTAAAAATACCATTAACTTGCAGAAAAAATTTTACTTGCTTATTTAAATCTAATTTTTTAAATAAGATTAATTTTTGGCTCACCTGAAATTAATTTTCAGGTTTCATCCCTGGTTGCAGGGGCATAATTAAAGGGGGATTAGTAGGAGCTCTGGTCCCCTAAAATTTTTAATATATATATATGTTTGTGTGTGTAAATTTTTTAATTGGCTCCTAATTTTTTTCCTTTGGTTCCCTAAAATCTTTAAAACATACATATATGTGTCTAGATTTTTTAATTATCCCCCTAAATTTTTTAATTTGGTCATCCAACTTGCTATTATATTAACTTTGAATCTAAAATCTTTAAAATATATATATGTGTGTGTGTTAATTTTTTAATTGGCCCTCTAAATTTTTTTAATTTAGTTATTTAATTTATTATAATATTAATTTTGGCCATATATATATATATATATGTGTGTGTATATTTTTTAATTAGCCCCTAATTTTTTTTCATTTGATCTTCTATTTGCTATTATATTAACTTTATTGGCCCCCTAATTTTTTAAATTTGATCATTTAATTTGCTATTATATTAATTTTAGCTCTAAAATCTTTAAAATATACATATATAGTGTAAATTTTTTAATTAGCCCCTAATTTTTTTCATTTGATCATCATATTTGTTATTATATTAAGTTTGACCCCCTAATACAATTTCTTGTTTCCGCCCCTGCCTGGTTGCAACTATATATGAAGTCATTTGGTCGTTGCACTTAATGATATGTCAGCTTTGCATGTTGCTAAAAATTCAGTTTTTCATGAAAAACCAAACACATAGAATTTGATTGCCATTTCATCAAAGAAAAGGTGTTGTTTGGTGTTATTAAGTCTGAGTATTGGAAGACTGATGAACAACTGGCAAAATTGTGCATTAAAGCTCTACTCCAACACATTTCAGAAAACTCATAATATATATGCTCATCTTCAAGGGGAGTCTCAGTAGTTAAAACCTACCAGCTCAATAATACAGCTCTACTGATTAACTAATTGTTAGTTAGTTGTAATTATTTTATGTTAGAAAAGTTAGTTAGCTTAACAAACTCAGTTAGTGCTTAGTGATCTTAATTGTGTTACTGTATATACAAACAATTTTCTGATTCAATCAATAATAGAGAATCATTTTTTATTCTAATTCACAAAACACATGCAAGAGATTTTGGCATTTCAGTGGATCAGCTGACTCCACTGGATATGTTCAGCTCTACCGTTGGTCCACATTCACAAAAAAAAGTTTATATGATATGAAATATATTTTATAATAAGATTATCTATAAGTGAAAGAAATCTACGTAAATCGAATATAGACAAGAATTTCCTCCCTTCACTTGACTTTAAAACCACTTAAAATTCACATCTCCCGTGGCTGGTAACAAACTCAAACTCTGTCTTCTTTCACCAGATGAACATGCATGAGCCAAATAAAATGAATATGGACTTCTTTAATTATTAGGTTTTACTGATTAGGTTAAGTGAATTTAACTGTTTACACGTAATAAGAAAATTTGAGATTGAGCCATAATTGTAATTGGTTAAACTTGTAATACTTAATAAATTCAGTTTATTACACTTATTTATTTAAAAATAACTGATAATATTATAATTTCAAAAGATTAGAAATAAATTATAAAAATATTTATATAATTTGATTATAAATTGTTTAATTAAATTAAATTTTTATGAAATTAAACAATTTTTATTTATTTCAAAATTATTTTTATAAAAAAATTAAATTTTGTTTTCATTTATAAAACTAGTTGCAACTTGATATATATATATATATATATATTTCAAAATTATTTTTATAAAAAAATTAAATTTTGTTTTCATTTATAAAACTAGTTGCAACTTGATATATATATATATATATATATATATA